>BGZK01001664.1:0-120426 GCA_005406025.1 Eumeta japonica | reverse complement strand
AAATGTATTGTTCACAATCGAATTGTATTTTTAGTAGTTATTTTATCTATTACCGACTCTCGTCTTATTAAGTGTATTGTTATCAGTGGTCTCATTGAACTAAAAATGTAACGACAGCTTGTTACGTGGATGGGTATTAGGAGTGATTGTAGAGTCAACAAGCATAATAAATTTTAAATACCTATTACTTTAAAATAGGTATTGTGCATACAGTTGGTCGCAATATTTATGAAACAAGTTACTCACTGATATATTGTCATGATTTTAAAAACGGACCTTTGAACAAATGGCATTTCTAATGCCTAATATTTGAGCTTCTTAAATAGTAACTTCAGCTCAAATCGTCGAATACAGAATTTGAAAAAACACAAACACCACTACTACATTGCTCAGAAACCTGCAATTTTTCGATAATAATCTGTGGCTCAATATTTACTAACTTCATTAAAATCTTAATTTAAGTTTATGAAACTTTGTAGGGCGAAATGATAATGCGGATGGTCCCTTCTAATAACATTTGAGCTATATCATTAACGATGTGTGTTTACGAACATACGGTAGAAGTGACGAAGGATTTTTCTGATTTTCAAATATAAAAATCATAACGATAACATTGATTTTATTTGATCATTGATCTATTATTAAACATCTATGGGTTTGCTGGAAATTATTACGGCTTATCAAGAACCTAATAAAAAAATTATTTTATAATATAATTGTTTTTTTTTTTATTTCTACACTCATGAAAGAAGTGATTATACAATTTATATGACAATATCTATGTAATGAATATTTTTGATTCAAATCTTTTAAACCCCAATCGGAGTCGCTTCTCCCGTTTCAGCGTCATCGACCCGAGCGCGCTGACTCATTCCCAGCAAAAATGTGCATTGTGTTCTATCAGAAGTTTCAGTTACAAATATTTTTCATATTTTGGAATTATTATAGAAAATATTTTCCATATATTTCGACCGTTTTTAGGGTTCCGACCCAAAATGGCAAAAACGGAATCCCTACAGTTTCGTCGTGTCTGTCCGTCCGTATGTCACAGGCATTTTATTCAAAAACTACAAGATGTATATTGATGAAATTTATAGTGTGGGTGTATTTAGTTTAGTACTTAGTTTAGTAGATAACTATCAAATACAAAAATTTCTAGAGGGGTACTTCATACACGTAACAGAAGCTGAAAAATATTTTTTTCACTGAACATCAACGAATGCACATATTTCACAGTTCTTTTAAAATTTTTAAGGTTTCTAAGCAATTTTTCTGATAACGTGAATAATTTCAGAAATAATCGCTCCGAAAGTTGCAGAAAATATATCCCCCCTCTATTTTCTAAACCGTATATTCAAAAAATATGAAAAAATAAAAAAGGTAAGGATTAATAAATACTTTTAACGAAAGTTATTTTGAACATGGTCGCATATAATGTTACTGTCCAAAAACTGCGTTACTTAACAAAAGGACGTAAGTGCCATGAAGATATGCTCTTTTGCTGATGCACTTTAGTTTACACTAGTTTCAGAGTAATAGTCGACACACCTACTTGTTTTTCTGGTTATAGACGACTAAAGTGCTTATAACTATTCTGTGCGGGAAACGTGGAAAAGTGGCTTCGGAACCCTATAACGAGTATGGTTCAACATGCACTTGGCCAGTTTTTTTTTCTAATTGTTAGTTGACGATATATGTACACATCATCAACACCCTAACATTATCCACATATTTTAAATCACAATATTACATAATTTTTGAGAAAATCATTTATGATTGAAGAACAGATAGACACGAGAGTGATCTTATAAAGGTTTCGTTTTTTTCTTTTAAAGTACAGAACTCGTAGATCAGACTACCCAACTGAAACATTAATACGCTAACTATTGAAGTTTAGTCGTCCTATGCATACATACGTACTTCAGCACGAGCGGCGTGCTTCTGACGCGGGCCTAATTCGGGTCCTCGCCGGCCATTTTCAACACAAACAAAAAATAGCTAACTTTGTTAGAAGGGGAATACCCTGAGAACTCTATGGGTCTGAATAACTGGAAAGTTAGTACCTGCTGCCAGATTACCATAGGCCCGGGAGTTGGGATCGGGCAAATAACAGGGAACGAATATGGGATGTAAGGTTTTACTCAGTTTCTAGTCGACATATTACAAGGTCGACATGGCTGAAATATTGATATTATGATGCAAATTAAAGGATCTTATTAAAGCATTGACAGTCTGTTTGATTTTGTTTGATGTCGTCGATTTATAAAATATGTATGTCAAAACTAAATTGTTGTTTTTAGATCTCACATTGTAGCATATTAAAATTATTCGATTTTTTTTTCGTATGTAGTCGTCTAACATCTACATACCAGTGTTATGCAGTTATAAAAACACAGTAATTAAACTTTTATTGCAAGAAACATAATTTGACTTTGGTAAATATCGAGAACACAATATGAAAAATCGACAAATTGTGAATATTTATTTATTTATTTATTACAATTCAATTATTTATATTCACAGGGAATAGATAATGACTGCCGCCTATATCTCTAAAGCTTTGTCGGCCTTTCACAAATAGTTGTTCATTATAGAGTCCAAAAAAACAACAATATAAACATAACAAAAAGCAAACTTTTGAATTATTGCCTGAATTATATGTTATTTATAATAAGTCTTTGTAATTAATTTCATTTATTATATTCAATAAAAATTACGAATTAATGTAAGACATGCATTAAAAAGTTTTCATTTTTTAAAAGCACTCTTAATGTTTTATGTTACCAATTTAACTAAAAAAAATAACATAATATTTGCACTTAATTTTGCTAAATAATCTTCAGTTATCTTCTAGCTTGTAAAGAATTTCAGTTGAAATTCCTTTCGAAGGATAATCCGAAGGATCGAGTACCACAGTCAAAAGAATAAAAGCTCTATCCGTCGCAGGAGGAGGCAGTTCCTGCCGGGAGCGTAAATATTTTTCAACGAGACGTCTTACAAAATCGCCACTGAGAGAGTTTGCCGAAGCGGCAATAGGTGTTTTATTGTGTCGCCCGACCCCATTGTTGCGAGTCTGCCTCTGCAGCGGGCGACCGGCGCCGGCGCCGCTCCGTACGCGAACCTCGGGATACCGGCAAAACACAACGCGGGAGTCGACAATGGCGTAGTTTGTGTCATAAATTATGAGCGACTTCGGGAGCTGCGCGGTACAGGACGGGGGCTCGAATCGAGGTGCGTTTTGAACGCTTTTAACAAATGCAGTTGCATTAACAAATTGCAGTGTCGGTTACGCGATTGTCGTGTCGTCTCTCACGGCTGAAACGTATCTCCCGCAATGTTTCTGTTCCAGATCGTGGGTCTACGATCTCAAATACCTCAAATTCCCCACGCCGACCCTAAAGAAATTGAGAGCTTTTGAAACCTCTCATTACTGCATCGATTCGGGACTGATGGTGTAACGTATTCCTCCAAGGCATGGAGAGAATAGCTTTAATTTGATTTAAGACCTCATTGGTCGATTAACTCATCCGGATTCAACCTGATGCTTCTACTTCAAAAGCAACACACCCACTCGGCCATCATCAAATAACCCATTTTTCTTATTAACAATGATATAATAATGCACACAAAATAAAATTCGAATAACTGTCTGTGTGTTTTATGCAAATACTTATTTTTGTTGTAGATTGTACTTATAAATATTTGCCAGCCACCATGAATTCTTTTTGGAAACTCTATTATATGTAAACCATTTATAGAAATCTGAAATTTACGGCTTCGAAAACTTTTTAAAGATATTACTTGTGTACGAAAGAAAATAAAGATTATTTTCACATTTAATTTCATTTTCATTTCAAAAATCATTCCATAGATTAACCACAATGTTAATTTTATAATATATAACAGCATTATAAGTCGTACTTTAATCTCATGGTGTAGCTACTGATGTGGACAAAGTATATACCAATAAAATAAATAAACAAATATATTTTATTGGTATGTACGTTATATACCAATATTATATATATATATAACTGTAAGTAGCTGATCTGCTGGTAAATAACAGAATGGGACGTCATTTGTTCATATTGCGAATTTTAATTCGTAGACTTGCTTATACCTTGTTTACATCTAAAGATGACCACTCTATTTAAGTAGACGCATATAAAAATCATCACTGAGTTTATTTAAAGGAAAGTTTGGGTGTAGAGTGTCAACTTCTCATTGTTTTGATGGTGTGTTAACAAGAGAAGAGAGAGAAAACGAAAAATAATTAGCAGATTTCATGATGCATATTTATCTCAAATTTAGATATATATCTTCTGCTTTTTACTTATTTTATCTCGATCTCCAAACCCTGATTGTGGTAGTATGAAACATCATTATTGAACTTGTTTGTATTCTACGATCTAAGTCCGTGAGGAAGTGTGATTTGTGTATCTACATTACAAGGACATGTGACAACGTCTTAAATATGTGATTTTATTACTATATAAGAATTTTTTAGTATAACCCATACAAAGGCTCCAACCAAATGTGTTTTGGTTGTTGTCGTTATATTGTTCAATTCGTTTTTTATATTAAATTATGTTATTATTATATTATTTACTAGAATAAATATGAAATCTGCTCTCTCAATTTCCCTGAGAAGCGGTTCCAAAACAACTGCAATTCGTACAAAATAGTTTAGAATGGCCGTTCTGTCGCCGACGTTAAACACTAGGCATACACCTCACCTTAGTCTGCCTGCGCCAAAACCAATAACTTTAAAGTGGACTTTAATAAATCTTGAGAGTTCCTCAGAAATATAAGAATGACTTTACTATGACAATCAAATAGGTAATATTCACAAACCTTTATGTGACCAATTGGCAGTATAAATTACTCAGTCAAAAGATCAATGAATTCAGCAGGTAGTTCGAAATGGGAATTTTAAATTTAATTTATTTTCAAATATAATTAGAGATAATTGGATTTTAAAATTAATATTTAGGAGGAGAGAAATAAAACTACGGTTCTACTGCAACTTCAAATATAAAACGACTTAATATAAGAAATCTTAAAACTATGCGACACAAGATAAATAACCATTTCAAGTTCATTTAAAATTTGAACGAAATTAAAATCCTAAAACGTTTTGACCTTAGACAGTAGGTAATAACAAATTTTAAAATTTCGCCACGACGATCTCACCAATTGTGGACTTTAAATTCTATGGACGATTCTACGATCAAACGAAAACGCCTCGTCGGCACTGGTGCCACGCCAAAAGCCAAGCTCTGACTCTATTAAATGTTTAAATGTTCCCGTGATTATCGACACGTCATTGACAAAGATGCCTATCGACAAACTTTAATGTTACGGAAGTGCCGCCAAAGAGGGCAAAGCGTTGTTAGACGAGAAATAAAGACGCGTAGTTGACAAGTTGCAGACGTGAGATGGAGTAGACGTCAACGAAACAAAACTTAGTACAGCTTGGTATAGAACTGATGCGTATACGTAGATGACACTGAGTGAAAGAGACTATTAAAATCAATACCCATGAAAAATTAGGCTATTATCGTAAACCATGTACTAATAATATGCGATTGTTTGGTTTACGACTAACCCATTTAAAAGTTCTAGAGCATTGGGGTGTAGTGACACTTTATGGTCATTATAAAATATAATGGTGTGAGTAGCGGATTGATACAGAAACTGCAATCCCTATACAAGAGTTCCAATGTTTGGGTCAGAATAAATAGGGCATACACTGACTGGTTAGACAACCGCAGAAGTGTCAGACAGGGATGTGTAGCTTCACAGTGGCTATTTAACCTATTCATGGATAGCTGTCTGTTTGATTTAAAAATGTATAAGTATGAATTAAGGACGGACGAGCCGTTTGTCAAATGCCTCCTGTACGCCGACGGCCAAGTAATCCTTGCGCCTTCGGCGTGCGGGCTGCAGGAGATGGTAAATAAAATAAATGATTCTGTTAAGAAAGGGGAATGTAAGTAAATGTCGATAAGACTAAGGCGATGGTGTCTGAAAGGGGCGAAATCAGGACTGAATGCGATATACTTATAGAAGGTGAGAAAGTCGAATAATTGAAAATGTTTGTATATTTGGGTAGTCTGTTTACAAATGATGGTAAACATAATACAGATATAGAAAGTAGAGTGAATACGGGAAATGAAGTGAATGGGGCCTTGCGTCCTATTATGAAAAGTAAAAGTGTCTCACAACAAATGCCTTCTGCTATCCATAATAAGGTCTTGATACTTACACTATGTATAGTAGTGAAGCTGGGTATACTAGAAGAAAATTGAAAGTAGGATCAATGCAGTGGAGATGCGATCGCTGCGTAGTATGTGTGGGGTGCCTCAGAAAGATAGATGTAAAAAACTATAATTTTAGATAACACTATGGTTTAAAGGAAAATGTAGTGACTTGAGTACGAAGACTTATGTTGCGGTGGTTTGGCCGTTAGGAAAGGATGAATGTAAGTAAATAGACAAAACGAATCTATAGAGTGAATGTATGTGATGAAGAGGTCGGCAAGGGTCACTTTAAAAAATCTTATGCAGAGTATATTGATGGCATATTAAAAGATGGCCAAATTTTAAGTACCCGAGACGAGCTTGCATGAAAAGATTGATGGATGTCAGTGAATCAAGAGAGACGTGCAAAGATCGTACCGTGTGGAAATCTATTGTCTCTGTCTACTCTTCTGGGACATAGGCATGAGTTAATATTATTATTGTAAAATGTTGTTAAGAAATAAGCTAAATTTTATCGAAGAACCAAATATGCTCTATTATTCCGTGATAAAATGCATGCAGCCAGAATTGCGTGCAAGAGTCTCAAAAACGATAAATAGATAACTTCAAACTGGATTTTTTTTATGAATGCAGTAAGCACAACATCTATTACTGAATGTGTCAGAAAATATTGCCATTTAATGGAGTGAAATTCTATGTTTTTAACAGATTTTAGGAATATTACTTTAAAATCATAGAAGTGCAGTGAATTCAAAATATCTGTTTAGTGCTGTCTGATGCATGCAACTCTGACAAGACAAGAAAGCTACTCAAAAAAGCAGCATACTAGTTATATCTACGTACCTCAGCACTCTCTCTACAATTTAGCAAATCCGACTCGGCCAAACAGAAAAAGGACGCCGTAATGCGTTTGAGAGCGTCGTTGCCGGAAAGTAAAAAGCTCGCAATGATAAGTCAATGTCGATTAAGTCGATTAAAAGTTAAACACTGGGCGGGCGCCGGGAGGACGATCGATTTGGCGAGCCGTCTGAAGCGAACGAACTTTATTAAATAAACTATTAGCTCCTTCATTAGCGATAAGTAAGAGTAATCTTAGTAAACACAGTTCTTTATTTCTTTCTTTGTATTTAGCATTTGCCACTATTTTTTTCCAAAGGAAATCATGTCCATGTGAATGTCGGCAATAATATTAAAATTTAAAATATTTCTTAATAATTGTTAGTGATAGAGCCATTCTGTGGTCAACCTGGCTGCAACACGAAAATGAGCCGGTTTAATCAGTGAATTACCACACTCTCATAGGATACAGTAGGAAAGCAGCACCTTACGCTTTTGTTTTTAGTCCAGTAAATAAGACTTCCAGTGGCCTTTCAAATATCTTATTCCTCCCTAAAAGGCCTGCGACGAACTAGTGACTCGGCCGGGGTTGCGAATATGCATGGGCGGCGGTGATCGCCTGTTTTATGGCCGTCACTTTTATGCTCATTTTACCCTTGAAATATTCCCACAACTAATTTATCATAGATTTTTAAATTTACTGTGAACATTAGTCTTGCATTGCGTATAAGAATTTGAGAAATGGATCTATCCGGTATAATACGCAAAGTCCTCATTCATCATATCGTACGACTTATCCTTATTTTTATACGTCACAAGCGATACAGTAATTATTATTAAGTCAGCAGCGGTGGCTAATAGTCGATTTGGGCGATATGTATGCGGGCGAGGCTGACCGAGTTAGCGCGGAGGGCCGGCCGCGTCGGCGCTATCGATTTTCATATTTAGCCACAGTTCGACCTCTCGGAGGCTGGTCCGGCTCGAGTTAGAAGGCTCGACTTGTTGACTGGCTGTTTGCTCGTCGTCTGTATGTTCTCGTACATATATTTCCCTACGAAATGAAACATCATGTTGTTTCTTAGAAATATAACAGCTGATTTATATTGCATTATATTTACAAAGTTAAGGTGATAATGATTTTTTTTCATTGAATGTATTCAGTAGTTTCTTAGTAACATATCTTTATGATTCATTAATTATTTTTAATTAAATTTTTCACTACTAGCATGTTTTGTTTTCTATCATGATCGTTCAAAAGATGCCCATTTCTTTTTGTCTTTTGCCAAAGTTATTCCTTTCCATGCTTAAACTAGTTAAACCAGAAGTAAACTGACACTTTATAATAATTTCTGTCTTTGAATTCCATCCAAAGGCAAGTGATTCTTTTTGTGTATAATCAATATTTGAAATTGTACAATATTAAATATACAATTCTGCTTAAGGATTGTTTCGAGCTAGATACTGCACAATGTAATAAAGGCTTAGAAACAAATTTGGGTAGAGCGGTTCACTGACATGTTAGTAAAATTTAAAACACACTCCTCTGAGTGCCTTTACAAATCTTTGTGGACATTGGTTAATGCATTTTATCAGTATGACTCAGAAATGAAGTGTCAAATGAATGTGTGCTCGTTTCAAAATTAACCAACGCCTACTAGAAGTGAGCGAGAAGTTTAAGCAAGTTTTGATTAAAGGTTTTTTTTTTGATGGGTCATCTGGTGTCGAAGCTGTTATGAGGATCGATGCTAAAGATATGTTACTAAAAATTTGCCAAAATTGTTATTGCTATTAGCACTCGTGTTCACGTTTATGTTTACTCCATCAAATGTTACTACCGCCTTATTACATAATTGATGAAGGATAATTTAACGAACAGATAATGGCACTTATTATTGATTTTTATGAATATTACAAACATATTTAACAGTAAAACGGGCAGCGAAATCTGTATTATTTAATCACTGAACAAAACCTTATGTCTCGAAGAAATCACGCGCTTAAATTTTATGTATTATAAATTTAACTTACCATTTCTAGTAAAATTTTCGAGTTGTGGAGAAACAAAATTGTTAAACTTTTTAATATATTGTACAGTTATTGATCTCCAAGTACGAGATTGCGTTGCGTCAAACGTTAAAGCTGGATTGTCCGTTTAAGTCCCTCGGTAAGCTCTTTTTTATCAAAAAAAAGTAGGTAGTTCTTTATCATAATTTTGGGTCTAATACTCCCTTTTGTCGTTTGGTGTTTAATTAAGTTAAATATCAATTATATATATGTCGTTATATATAATAAAAGTTGATAACGAGAGTAGCTGTAGTCAAGTTCACTTTTCCTCTAATTTTGAAGATTACTTTGTCTCCAAATTTTCGACAACTATTGTATATTTATAATTAAAATTCGAAACGAAGCCAATTAGTACAAAACCACTTTTAAATTGAAATGAAAAATAAATACTCCATTTATAATTTTCTAAAATAGTCTTAGACTCGTATCACGTCTCTATTACCCCACTGCAGATACATGCACCCTCGCAAACTTTATCAATTTCAAATCGAAGAGCTTGCAAATCTTCAAAGTCATTTTCAAATTCGTTTCACTTAAAATATCATTGGTCAAGTTTGTTTATGGTCACAGTGTGAAATAGGTATCTTCTCTCGCTTTTATCATGGACCTGTTATGGCTATGTGCGCAAAGTCACCCCACGATTTTTAGAATTCGGCATCCATCACAGAAGCAGAAGCCGCTTCGGTCGTGCGTCCCTCTACTTTTATGAACAATGATGGAAATCGAACGCGCTACCGAAGGCGAAGAGCTTATTCCGCGGCGGCGACGGCCGGCGGGAACAAACGACTCGATCCATCAAGGCGTCGCCGCACGACCCGAAGCTCTGTTCTTAATTTATTACAGCTTTTGTTAGCGAATTATTTGCACAATAAAGATCTGCCCGATTTAAGCCGCGCCGGAGCCGACAAAGCCGCCCCCTCCCGGCTATTTTAAATGTTTTTGTATTGCCCCCTTTTCTCTTTGCGGGCGTCGTAGTTTTTAGTTGTCGGCTTTCCCTCGCCGGAACTTTATTTTTTGTCTTATTTTTAAATGGTTTCGGGATTTTCTGTTCAAACGTCCTAGTCTGTTTTTGTTTTCTAGCAAAATTGTGTAAGAACTTTATTTCTGAGTACGTGGGTCTTTATCATCTTCTTACAAAAAAGGAGATCAACATAAATAACAGATAGTATCTTAGTGAAGGCACACTTTCAAGGTGACCGTTGACCGTTTAAAGGTGACCATGGTATACTACATTTATCTTCCATAACGATAGGATATTCTATGCAATTCCATAAGCATCAGACGCTATATGACTTAATACAAAACTTACATTCATTAGAAAGTGATTCAAAATAGCATCATATAATCTAAGCGTTCATTTGTGTGTAACAACAACGACTTTCGCAAACACACGACGAATGGTAAATTCATACAAATTAGATTTTCACAAAAAGGTAAAGCCTACATCGATGCCTACACTTTTCCGCCATCACAAAGCCATCGACAATAGTCTAACATCTGCCACGGACAAGCAATTTTATCACTTCATGCAGAAAGGTATAATTTGAATTCGACGACAAATAGAACTCTTGTGTTATTCACGTATCATAGTTCAAATTATATATTCTCAACTTGATATAACTATAAATAAAAATATATATAATAAAAGGATATAAATTGACTTCTTTATATAAAATCACTATATAACAAAGTTATCACAGGTATTGAATCTAGAAGAAGCACCGATGTTGTGAAGAAGCCCACACGTCTAGGGTAGATAAAAATACAATCGTGACTTGTGAAACTTGAACATCCTGTCCTGTTGGTTTCGAGTAAATGAAACCCGGACACACACCTAGTGCATTGTCTCTACCGCATACCGGGAACAATATTGCGTTTTTATGTTCCCGGTAATAGACGTATTACGATATTAAATTCCCATGTTATTTATAACTGTACAATATGAAATTCTTAGAATCGCACATAGTATTATTTAAGCACGCTTGCGCAGTACACGTAGCGACAAGTGTGAGGTGTCGAGTTCCATGATCTATTATCCTAAAATGACTTAAGCTTTTTTTATAAGTGAAAATAAGTGTGAATGTTCGTGAATTGTATGTACTGGTTTCGGTTTGGAGGTTGTATATTTAGTATTTACTTTTGTTCATACGCGCATCTGAAACGGTATGTCTGTCTATTTCTTTGTTGTGTTTGTACACTTACGAGGGCTACTGTTTATGAACATCAAAGAGTAACTAACATCTATCATTTAATATGGTTTTATTGCTTTTTCAAAATATTCACCGTGATTATTGATGCACTTTTGCATACGCTGAATTCAATTTTTATAGCTTTTTTGCATTTGATTGAGGTATCTCTGAAACGTACATTTTGAACGCGTCAATAGCCTCTTCGCGGCTCGAAAAACGTTGACCACGTAAGTAATTCTTCACGCTTGGGAATAAATAGAAATCGTAGGGTGACAAATCGGGGCTGTACGGCGGATGACCCGTCAATTCGATCTTTTGACCTCTCGAAAACCAAGTTGTTTCGGCTGACGTGTAACAGCTAGCATTGTCATGATGAAGAATAATTCTACGTTGTCGGTTGTTCCTTCTTATTTCTTCAAAGACTTCTGGCAAACGAATGGTCGCTTGCCACTCCAAATTAACCGTCTTATGACTCTCTAATAGCGCTATAACCACATATCTATTTATACCAAAAAACGGGAAACCATTTGCTTCAAAGTGCTTTTGGCACGTTTCACTTTTGTTGAGTTCGGCTCAACTTAGAACATCCACACCGTTGATTATTGTTTAGTTTCGGGAACATATGCATAGGTTCAAGATTCGTCAGCTATGTAGATATAATAAACAGCCTTTGACGTACGATGATTTTTTTTCACTAATCGACACTAGCCTGTTTTTGATCAACGCTCAAGTTCTGTGGAATTCAACGTGAACAAATTTTTTAGAGATAAATTTTCGTGTACCATCTTATGTATGCTCAGCCCAGAGAGGCGTTTATCTCGCGATATGTAATACGACGATCTTGCCTTATTAGTTCCCGCACAGCATCGATATTTTGTGGTACAACAACCGATTTAGGGTGACCTTCTTTAAAATTGTCCGTGAACATATACCGCCCATGATTCAACTGATTAAGCCAATATACACAGTAGTTTTTGATAGTTGTTCATCCCTAAAAGTCAAAGTGAGTTGATTGATGTACTGTTTTTTAGATAGTCAACGCCGAAAATCGCAATAAATCATTGCACAAAAATTAACCTAGTTAAATCCATGGTGATAAAGACCCTCGTTTTCAAAATGACGCCACAATGGTAAAACAATTGATAATTACATGAAACAACCTGTACTCTTTAGCCAAGTAGTTTCATTGTTAAATATTGTAATTCTAAGATAAATATTGTTCTGTATGTGGCCAGTTCGGAGACATAGCTGCCATCGTATATTTTGAGAACTATTGATCCGATTTACATGATTTTTCGGTATACAAATATTTTTCCGGCCTACTTTCAGTGTACATTTGTTCACTATGGGTAAGCTAATGAACTAGTAGCAATCGCTTTATTGCAACCTGGAGGACAAAATCACGACGCGGCGCAAACGTGCGCAGTACCAGCGTTGTCCAACAAGATTTATGTATGCTTGTGTAAGTATTTCTGATATCTATGAGTAGGTTAACATACTAAACATTGGTAATAAGACATTATTTCACCTTCCAGCTCCGCTCGCTTGGAATTACTATAAATTTATCATTTTTATAACTCTATTTGCATTAGGTGCAATTATATCGCAGGCGTATGTTTTATTTATACATTGAACAATCGCGATAGAGAGTATAACTGGCGTCAAAATCGAAAACGAGACTACAATCAGAATTAAAAACGTAACCGGTATCAAAGAAATATTAGTATAAAAATTAAAATAATAAGAATAATAAAAATAAAAAGAAAACATATAGCTTAAAATAAAAGATGAAGGATTTCACTGTACGTCCATGCGGGCGAAAAGTCTTGCGAAATTCAGTGATTGCATATAACGGTTTTCGGTTGTAATTTTGTTCACATATATTTATTTATAAAGTGTGCTTGTAACTACTATTTAGAATTCATTATATATATTAGTTATAAACTTCTAATGTATATTTTTCATGGTTCACATTATTGGTAATTTCGCTGAAAATCAACTGCCTATTATGACAAGGTATTCACTGTTGAATAGTCTCAGTATTAAAAAGTAGTGTAGGACGTCTTAGACAGTCATCGCGGTATAACTGTTAAACAGTCACAGAAGATGATAAAAGCTAGGATTTAATGAAAACACTACTGGCCACTATTTAAAGTTACAAGACCGTCGAATAGGATTGAATTTCGAGTGAAACCCGTATCTTTTCTCAGTTTTCCAATAAAATATCAAAACACGCCCGACCCCCGACGTTGTTAATTAGCCGTGGCGGGGTCGGGTAACATGTTCCGCCCTCTTTATTTAAGGGCGACCGCATTTCGGTAAATTTATTAGAATTTCGGCGACTTCGCGATGCCTTTGTGATTCGCGATCTACGTACGGGCTCTTTGCGCCGCGCCCGCTCTCGCGGCTAACTAATCCGATACGGGATGTCGTTCGACAAAGAAACGCGCCGCGCCACGCCGGCATGCCTGTCTGCATTTCGCGTATTATGCTATTGTGATAATAACGTCGAATTTGTTTTCCATTAACCTAACTTCAATAAAAACATTATTTACAGAGATAATTTAACAGATACTCGTTTATAGGGTTCGGAGCCGAAATGGCAAAAACAGAACCCCGATAGTTTCGTCATGTCTGTCTGTATATCACAGGCATTTTATTAAAAAACTACAAGATTTATATTGAAGAAATTTATAGTGTAGGTGTCTTGTATGAGCCGCTACTTAGTTTAATTATTAAAAAAAAAATATTTCTAAGGGGCACTCTGTACACATAACAGAACCTAAAAAACATTTTTTTTAAGAAAACATCAAAATGTTATACATATTTCGACAGTTTTTTTTTAAATTAAATTTCTAAACAATTATTTGACTAATTGAATATTTTCGGAATAAATTGCTCCGAAAGTAGCATAAATGGTATCCCTCCCTTTACTTTTTAAACCGTACATTCAAAAAATATGAAAAAAAAATAATATAATAGATAACGCTTAACAAACACTTTCAATGAAAATTATTTTCAAGATCATCGGATATACCGTTTATGAGTTATTTTAGAAAAACTGCGCTTCTCAACAAAAGAACGTAAGTGCCATGAAGATACGCTCTTTTTTGCTGGCGCACTTTAATTTACACAATTTTAAAAGTAATGGTCGACATACCTACTTGTTTCCCTAGTTATAGGTGACTAATGTGCTTATATTTATTATGTGCGGGAAACATGGAAAAAAGTGTAACAATGTATTTTTTTCATGTGTAGTGTATTTCTTTGTAGTAATGGCTTCGGGACCCTGAGCATGCTCCGACACGCTCTTAGTCGGTTTTATTTTTTACATCACTTTTTTTCTAAATGCAGAGACTGTTATTTCGAACTATATAGACTTGATTTTAAACATTTTTTTCAAGAATATATTGCTATATTATGCCTGAGTAATATAATATTTAATATATATTTTTTACTTATTCTTTCAGTATTTACAGAGTCTAAACAGCTGTAGTTATCTTACATTTTACGTTCTTTCATGTTTATAGCTGATATTAGTGCTATTTATGCGCATAGACTATTTTACTTTTTTTCACTACTAGGGCGCAGGCCTACATAAATATCCTTAACTAAACACATAAACACGATGTAAGATATGATTAGTATTGTAGGTAGATGAATTTGCGGAGCGTATAATCGATTTAATGCTTGATTGAGAACTAGAACCGAGTTGAATTAGAAACGGTGGTTCAACAAGAGATCGCTTCTAAAACATGATTAAATTTTATGAATACACAGATAAAACCGGAAGTTAAAGCTATGGCTGAAAGAAATCATTTCGAGTTATGCTTTCTTAATCGCAATAGTTTAATTGATTGATGGTTATGACCTTTTTCAGAATTACCATAAACAAGAGACGGAATTTAAAACAAATAAATAGAAACTAAGTTTTGATTACCGTTTTAAGTTCACGTAATTAGTTCTTCATGTTCGTTCCTAATCGTTGTTTTTTTTCCTTATTTCTTTTTTTGTGAACGGTAAATCATAAATAAAATGAAAATAATCTAATATTATAAATGTATGTACATTAATGTGTTTTAAATTAAATTTTCTAGCCCATTCGTCGATTATTAGGTAAATCAACCCTTGAAATTCGCCGAGAGTGCGAAGAGTGGCGCATCCAAATTATTTGTTGGGCAACTTCACCTTCTGTTTTTACTCCCTTTCGACAGCTACAGTGATTATTATTATCTATTCTAAAATATTGAATAAAAATAATGAACGTAAACGATAACTGCAGGACTGCCATCTACACTCCAATTCCAAAAATTGAAGTTGGAATTACAAAAATTGAAATTGAGTTAAAAAGAAGCTGTCTATTGGTTGTTATGATCAGTCAGCTGCTATGAAAATAAGTGTATATTATGTCATAAATTTTTACTAACTTTAAAATTTATATTATTTAAAAGTCAATGGGACCGTTATACTTAATACTTTTGACCCATTCCAGCCGATTATGAACCAAAAGGGTATAACAGATATGTAAATAGATAGACAAATGGACAAACAGCAAAAAGACGGAACTATCCTATAAAGGACTAGCTTTTCTTATTAAGATACTGAACCCTAAAAAGTAAACATGACAATAAAAGCAATAAAGATTAATTTGTGTTTTGCTGATAAAAAAGATAAGCTAACTAGAAATGGGAAGAAATATAATTTTAAGACATAGATAAGAGAGTGAAACACTTTGTACGTGGTAGAAAAACCAAGTTCAAGTAGAATTCGTACACTCAGGGTTCCGTTACCGCTACATGTATATATCTGTGTAGAGCATTTAGTAAAAGAATGTGTTTTCTTACATTCAGTTCGAAGCCCTTAGCTTGAGCCTATTTAATACAATACAATATACAATATTTCGTAAACTGCTCTACAGATAAATTTCAAAATATTAAAACATAACGTTGATAGTTTCTAAATGCAACATAATTGGTTGATTTGTTTAAAAAATATGGTAGGCGAACAATTTTTCAGAAAGTGTTCATTTAAAATATTTTTAAAATTTTTCTGCCGATAAGTTGTTAAGTCTATTCAGTTGTTTTCTTAAAAAAAAAAAAGCTTCAAATGTCGTAAATTATATCAAAATAAGTTCATCTGTTCGAGATTATTGTTAAAAAAACTATAAAAATAAAGTTTTTCATAAATGCATGAGAAATACCAATAGATCGATATCAAATACTCGGTCATCTTTTTCTTTTCAGGAAACTACGTCAAATGCCATAAAGCAGATTAAAACTGAATAATATGTTCGAAAATATGGTAGTCGTAATATTTAAAAAATTGCATTTTTAAATTTCCCGATATGAGTATTTTCATAAATTGGAAAGATCCTGTTTCCAGTTTCTTTTTCATAACAGAGTTTTCAGCAAATCTTGACGTTTTAGGATGCTAAGAATTTTGACCATTTTCCATTTTCCGAGTGATGTCTGTATGTATGTATGCATATTGTGTTTATGTGTGTATTTGTGTGTGTTTGTGTGTGCGAGTGTGCCCGCGAGCGCGCGCGCGCGTTTTTGTGTGTGCGTGCGTGAGTGCGCGTGAGTGTGCGCGCGTGTCAGTGTTTGCGCGTGTGTTTGTCTTACAAAAATATTCCAAAGACTTTTTTTTATTAAACCAGTAAATTCCAAAATCTGAGTTACTGATAGTTTTTCTGCTTAAAAAACAGTATTAATCGTTGCAAACTGCATCAAAATAGATGGTTTTGTTCGAGAAACATCGTTAATGGAATATTTTGAAAAAAGGTTTTTTCGAAATAACATGTGAAATACTTGATGGATTGATGTTTGGTACCCAGTCGTCTGTCATAAAGCAAATCTAAATTGAGCGAGGCATTCGAAAGATACAGTAGCTCAAATATTTAAAATAAGCATTTTGTACGTGTGTAAAATTTTGAACTCGAAGAGCTCAAATGTAATAGAACTATATTTTTAAACTTTAAAACATGAAAAAGCACTAAAATCGATCTCTTGAGCGTAACGAACTTGCAGAATTCGAAATTCTGCGAAATTCAAGAAATTTTTTAAAATAATGTCGAATTGTTAAGCTCAAAAACTCATAGACAATATTTATAACTCAAGAAGCTCAAAGACGCATCGACAAATTTTATAGGATTAAGTGTTAGGGTGATTTGTTGGATCAACCGTTTTACAGATTCTTTTATTAATTGTTAGGAAGTACCTATGAATAAAATTATGTGAAAACGTCAACAGTTCACGCATTACAGTTCAAACAATACAGCCTTTTAAAGGTAGGACTCACAGACGAAGAATCGTACAGACGGCGTAGGCTCATCAACCGTTGACAGCTCACATACTGAACCCTAAAACGAGCCACAGCGGGCTCCTCGTCCACCGCCCGCGACGGAAATTCAAGGCCGATACGCGGATCGTCCTTCCCGCAGTTAATATAATGTGCGCGGAGATTAATCCTCGGCCGTGGCCGTCTACCCGATACCAAATGACGTGGGTAATGACACACAACGCCGAACAGATAGAGGCAACTCCCGCGCCGCACCGCGGGCGCCCGCCGCTGAGGGCCCTTATAATTGCTTTATCTGGCGGGCCTCCCCCCCGCGCCCGCGAGCACCGCCGCTTAACGACGCGGAGGACGGCGGGGAGCGGCGGGGCGATCCAGTGCCGCGGGGACGATTGTGGGAACGGTTTTCGAGAACGACAAAAAAAAAGGTATGGTGCGGATTAAACTTGCGTAAAAACAATAGTGTTTCTGGGGACTGCGTCGATGGGAGACATCCGACGCGGCGGCCAGAGCGGCCGTTGCCGTGGCGACGCTCTGCGACTGCCTTTCCACTCGACTCGGCGATCCCTCGTCTCTTCCGCCACTCTGAAGTCGTATACTTCCAGCGTATGCGATGTTGTTGGTCACTTCGAAACACGATTTCAGTGCCTCCTAGAATTAGTTTCGTCAAGCACGTCTGTCCATCAGTACGGCACAGGCATTTTACTCGGAAACTACAATATGTACATATTGATGAAATTCGGAGTATAGGTGTCTTGTATAAGCCGCTACTCAGTTTGGTTGCTAATAACAAAAATAACCTCCCCATAGATGTAACAGAAGATGATTTTTTTTTTTTATAGTGATCAAAGTGTGGCACTTATTTTGATAATTTTTGTATAAACAATTTTGATAGTTCGATAGATAGTTAAAAACACATTAAGATTTCTAAGCAAATCTTTTTATTAACTGAATATTTTCGAAAATAATTGTTCTGAATATAGCATAAATTGTGCCCCCCCTTTCTTTTTAAACCATAAGTCCAAAAAAATATAAACAAAAGAAAAGTGACGCTTAATAAATACTTTTTCAATGAATATTATTTTCAAGATGATCGAATATACCATTTTTGTACTATTTCCGAAAAATTACTTCTCAATAAAAGGACGCAAATGCCGAGAAAATACGTTTTCTTGCTGATGCATTTTTTCATTTCGTATTTTTACACTTTGAGACTGTACTGAGTATTTTAAATCACGACCAAATCAGCACTATTAGTTTAAGAGTAAAGGTCGACATTCTACTTGTTTATCTAGTTAAAGACGACTTAAGTACTTGTACCTACATTGTGCGGAAAGCATGAGATAAAGTGTAACCACGTGGTTTTTTTTTTCATCTGTAGTGCATTTTCATGTAGTAACGGCAACGGAACCTTACAATAATCACGGTCCGACATGTTCTTGACCGATTTTTATTCCTTAATTTTGACTGTTCTATTGTGTGAGGTGTTAATTCGCGAAAATCCATAACGCATGCTGCATGTTAATACATATTGCAGGCAAGCGTTGTTAATATTGACGTTAAATTAATGTGTATTTTTTAAAATGAAGAAAAAAATTTCTTTATAGCAAATCTACATATTTTGTTTATGATTATGCCATATTTATTTTCTTCCATAAATAGGCTTGTCATGCATATTTTCTATACAAAATAGTTTCCATGTGAGGCGTTTCGTTACGGTTATATTTTTTTTGAGCCCAAAATACTTAACCAAATTTATCAATTCGGTTAAGTATTTTAGTTCGATAAATATTTTAGTTCTAGTTCGATAAACCCAGTCATATGACAAGTATATTTCAAGTTACTCAAATACATGCTCGTCACTTTATATGGGTCAGTTGTATGTGTCGGCTGGTCGTGATATTCGTTGTTTTGAAATTCAGACAAGAAAAGGTTCTATTGTGGTTTGATATTTGTGCATGTGTGGACATTTTACGATTAAATTTGAACTTCTATATTTTTTTAATTAAAAAAAAGTTAAAACCGTCACACATACCTCTAGGAAGACTTTTTTTTAATTAGGGTTATTTACTACCACCAAATTTGATAACGATTATACATACGATGGATAACGATGCATGTTCATGACATCGACCGGATATTATTATCAGGTGTTTGTTTTTATCCTGTTCATTCAATATTTTAATTATTTGGCGTAAAATATTTAAATTCTTCAAAACCGTATTTGATACTCCAACTGCATCTCAGTCATATCGAATTCTAGCGATCGCACGAAAAGGAGACTGCTGATTGAGCACCTCGACAAAGTAAGTTTTAAAAATACTGAAAGTTTAAAATTTTTGCATAACTAACGCTAAAATTATACTACAAATACATCACTTTGCAACTTTGTACACGGAACTCAAAAGCGGAAAGTTTACACAAGCTGAGTTGTTAACTCGTTTCATAGACGAAGTCGACTTGAAGCTTTCTACACGAAGGCATTACTTCGTTAATTTCGCACCAATGCTCGGACTTTTCAGTATACAATCTTACAAAGGAATTAGGAATAAAATATAAGGGGCAGCAATCCGTATATGAAATCCGAGAATAAAAAATTTTCATACACAATAAAAATCACTATATTTTATGAAGTGTCGCTATTTAAAAACAATTTTCCTTTGAGGTTTATATTTTTCGTTTTATTGGCTTCCAAAACCGTTCAATTTGTCCCCTTTTCTAACTTATATATATATATATATATATATATATATATATATGTATACATTTTAAAAATGTAAACAGCCTCACCACTGGCCTAAGGTGCACACGTAGATCTTAATACAATTGTTACCTACCATTCAGAAATATAATAATACGCATATTATTTTATATAAAATTTTACAAATTGTAAAAAAAGGCATGATATATCCGTATGATTTAAACTAAATGTAGTTGCAAAGTTTTCGTCTTTTGTTTGATTGGTAGAGGACCAAAAGCGAGAGCAGGAGTCCGACTGCCGCCTTGACCGATAGTTTTATAAATATAAACAATGATTACAACAATAACAGAGTGTATTACAAATTGTAGTGTTATTGTTATTTGTAGCGCGCACTTGTCATTTATTTGAAATACAAATATTCATCGGTATATGCTCGGTAAACTTCGGCACAATTCGAGTCAGGGAGCCAAAGCCGAACGCGCGCACCGGCAGTCCCCGCACCGCTTGACATGTGTACGGTTATTGCAAAATTCAATGTAATTATATAATTTTAAGGTATTTCCTCTAAACAATATGTTTGCGTACACTGGTGGACATTAAACTGATTTGTTTCATCTTTGTGTCGTTCTTTAAATGATGAACCCACCGTCGCACGCTACAGTGATCGCCCAACGCGGGCCTCTGAGTAGCCGGTAGTTTAATACGTTTTCATATTGTGCTGTGTGGGTGCCGCGGATTCAAAATCACATATGTGCTGTCCTGTCTCCTAGTTGCGTAAGCTTGTTTCACGATGCCACGTAAAGAGCATATCGAGCCCGCTACGACAGCTCGAGACGACGAACATCACGATGGTTCTGGGATCGTCACCAGGGCTCAGGCCGCCGCCGCCGCCTCATCTGACCGGCTCGTCGGTGGCACCACGGTCCCCGTGTCTGACTTGCGCGACGGTGCCGATCTATCTCCGCGTATGTCCGCGCCTACGGCCACACCTGCACCACTTTTGGCTGGGTTTCTGAAGATCAGTTTGCCTTGCTTTCGACCCTGGCCAGGTTACAAGCGGAGTCAATCGTATTCTTATACAATCATATTGGCACCGGCGCCGAACGGCGATGGAACGACCTCGCCGACCCCGAGCTCTGCCGCTCTCAGGTCACCGTTCTGCAGCGCCGCATCTGCACGTTCTGGAAGTTTTGCAAAATGCACGGCTCGTTTTGATGGTAGTGCCAATGATCCTGACGTGCTCGAAACATTCTAGACGCCATCGAGGTCTACAAAGAATGTTTGAATATTAACGATGAGCACGCCCTCCGTGGATTACCTATTCTTCTGACCGGTAATGCCGCGGTATGGTGGCGCGGTATCAAATCGACAGTGTCTACGTGGCCGGACGCTGTTTATAAACTTCGATCTATGTATGGTGTGCCGCGACCAGCTCTAAAATTTTAGGGATATTTTCTCTATGGAACAGGGTTCCGTGCGCGCCGATATATTCATTACGCGAGTTCGCGCGCTTTTCGCCAAATTACCATACGAATTAAGTGAAATTACAAAATAGACATACGGTTTGCTCGATCGCCGCATAAGGAAACGTGCCTCGTGATTTAATACATTCATTAGACGTTTTAGTGAATAAATCACGACTCGTGGAGGAGTCTCTGGCTGAAGCTGTAACTACAAAGGCGGGAGCCGCCGACCGTGTTTCTGCGCCTGGTAGGCTGCCCGCTACCGGCCGCGTCGAGTGGCCGGCGCGCGCCGCCAAAGCTTCATCGCCCAGCGCCGGCGGCCGCGCGGCCGCGTGCTCCGCTCCCAGCATGAGTCACGCCTCTTCGTCGCGCGTCACCCCGCGCCCCGCTCTCGACACGAGTAGTAATGTTGCGCCCGGTGTCGCCCCAGCCCGAGCGTCGGATAACGGTGACACGCATCCGCGCACTCATCCGCGCACTCTTTCGGGTGTAGCAGCATTCCCCCTCTAGGTGGACGCCGTAAGCCAAAAAATTTAAAACTACTATCGTTCAACGCGAACGGACTCCAAAAAAATATTCCCGAACTGACGAACTGTATGTCGGAGTACGGGATCGATATCGCGCTCATACAAGAAACTTCTGAAGCCAGGCCTAGAGCCTGCGCCATCGCAGGCTATGTACAGCTACGAACGGACAGGACGTACGATAGAAAAGGTGGTACAGCCCTGTACTATAGTCGCTCGCTCCATTGCTGTCCCATTAAAATACCTCCATTAGTTAATATGGAAGCTACGGGATGTAGACTCGCTATGACGGGTCATCGCACTATCATCATAGTTTCGGTTTACCTCCCGTCTCCAAAGCCGTTGCTCCGGAGCGACCTCAGAGCCCTCCTTGCCCTAGGGGATGCCGTCATCCTCTTCGGCGATTTTAATTGTAAAAATCCCAGATGGGGCTGTGCCATAATGAATGAAAATGAAGAAAAACTAGATCAACTCCAAGACAGACTCGAGTTCGAAATCATCGCGCCCTCTACGGCGACCTACTTCCCCCATAATGATACTTATAGAACTTCAATCTTAGATATTGCTCTGACAAAAGGAGTCGCCTTAAATTTAAATTATATCGAGACTCTTAATAGACTATCATCAGATCACCGGCCGGTATTGTTAAAAATGGGTCCTCCCGACGGCGAGAGGCCTATTCCCACTATCAAAATCACCGACTGGAAGAAAGTGTCGACCGCGTTCGAAAAATCGACACTCCTCCGCTCAATAGTATACCTGATGACATTAGGACGACTGAACAGATCGACCATGCTATAGGCGCTCTTACCAGCCACGTCAGGACAGTGGTCAAGAGATGCGAGCGGGAGGTTCCGACATCCTCGGATCGTCGGAAGTTTCCGCCTGACATTCTTGAATTGATAAGAGCTAAAACAAAGCTTTGCGCCGCGCGAGCATATCCACTCCCGAATATCGATCCAGGCGCGGCTCTCCAACGCGAAGTGAAAGCTCGCGTTCAGGAATTCGAAATGAGAGTTGGAGCGACCTCATGGAGGAAATTACACCGTCACACAAAGCGTTTTGGAGAATTACCAAGGCGCTCAAAACGGAGGGTATACTCCTATACCCCCGCTTAAAGACCGGACGGCTCCATCGCCCTCGACGACGCGGAGGTAGCGGAGTGCATAGCAGACTCTATCGAGACTCAATGCTCACGTCTCCCCGCGCACGACACAGCTCATATTAGTCGCATCGAGGAAGAGGTGCTTCAAAAAACCTCCCTCGAACCGAAAGACGATCTGACACCTGTCTCACTCAGCGAAGTCCAACTGCTGGTGAGATCGCTCAAGACCAGAAAGGCACCGGGCCTTGATGGCGTTAGTAATAAAGCAATTAAATGCTTTCCACAACAATTGTTAAGTCTACTGGTCGCGATTTTTAATGCGTGCCTTCAAAATTGTTATTTTCCTCCAGCTTGGAAAGAGGCGGAGGTAATCGGCATTCACAAACCAGGAAACCGCGCGACCTCCCTGCCAGCTATAGACCGATCAGCCTCCTGAGCGGTCTGGCCAAATTATTCGAGAGAGTTCTTAAAACTCGTCTCAGTAAACATCTGTTCGGCAAAGGCCTTATCATCGATGAACAGTTCGGTTTTCGCCCGGCCCACTCATGTCCACAGCAAGTCCTCCGCTTAGTCGAATATGTCACGGAGGGCTTTAAATCTAAACAAAAAACCGTAGCTGTCTTCTTTGACGTAGCTAAGGCTTTTGACAGAGTATGGCACGCCGGTTTGGTATATAAATTATATTCCCTTCAAGTACCAGATCGTCTCATATTCATTATTCAAAATTTCCTCTCCAATAGGCATTTTACATTTAGGCATGAGCGTACTCACTCGACCAGACGTTTAATCAGAGCCGGGAGTTCCGCAAGGCTCCGCCCTCTCTCCCCTCCTGTACTCCGCGTACACTAATGACATACC
The DNA here is from genome assembly GCA_005406025.1 of Eumeta japonica. Lineage (NCBI taxonomy): Eukaryota > Metazoa > Arthropoda > Insecta > Lepidoptera > Psychidae > Eumeta > Eumeta japonica. The sequence goes on along the minus strand of BGZK01001664.1, from coordinate 96,125 downwards.
GAGACCGTCGTCCGGCGTCCAACTCGCGTTATTTGCCGACGATACCGCTTTATTTTATAAATGTAGGAATAGGTCCACCCTATCCACCATCCTCCGCCTCCAGAGGGCCATTGATGAGCTAGGTCAATGGTTCCGTCTCTGGAGGATCGAAGTCAATCCCGAAAAGTCGGCAGCTATACAATTTAAGTATAGCAAGCATAGGAGTCAATTGGTTGTCGACTGGAACACTCCTTCCTTAAAAATGTTGAACGCGAAAATTCCGTGGCAAAGGTCTTATAAATACTTAGGCGTCACGCTCGATAAGAATCTCCACTTTCGAGAACACATCGCGCGTGTTAGGAAGAATGCTCTTTTTTTTACACAGCAAGGCTCGGAGCCATGCTCGGTAGAAAGAGTAAACTATCTAGGCGTAATAAACTTACTTTGTACAAAATGTGCATTAGGACGGTGTTGACGTACGCGTCTCCAGTCTTCGCTCACGCCGCTCCTAAAGCACTACATAGGCTACAGGTAATACAGAATAAGTTCTGTAGAGCAGCGACGGACGCACATTGGTGTGTTCGTAATTCCATTCTCCATAGAGATTTGGAACTCCCCACTCTCTAAATACATGAAGGACGCATCGAAGCGATTTTTCGACATCGCGGGATCACATCCCAATGCGCTTCTTCGAGCGGCGGTCGACTATCAACCGCCGCCCCCACCACTTTATTCGAGACCACGGAACGTACTATTCGATCCGCCTGACGCTCTTACAGCGGCAGTTGATAGCCTCAACGACGTCAACGACACCCATGACTGACTTAGAATAGGTCAATCCGCTAGTTAGGTCATCAACCTGAGCTCCTTACTCCACCCGGCCGCCGCAGACCGCTCCCGGCCGGGTAGGAGAACAGGAACCGACCCGTGACGGTTCCCGGTGACATCTATGCCAGGCGACATCCTTCAGGTGTCGTCCATAGCATGTCACGCGCCGTCGGCACTCACGTGCCGTCCGGCCGCGTTCGGTGAAGCTATAGAAGTCGTCCGACCGGTCGCCAGACTCGTCGCCTGACTAAATAGCATAGCCGACCAACTACTTCACCTTCAGGGGACTTTTTAGTGGGTTTCAGCCCCACTACCCACGCGTACGGGCGCGGGGTGTGCAGGATAGACATTTTTACCCTCCACGTCGCAAGTGGGAAACAAAAAAAAGCACTCTTTCGAATATACGGCAGCTAAGTAAATTTAGTAATAAGACTTATTGTGTTTACTGTCGTAAAACTGGTCATAATCGTGATAATTGTGCTCAGTTAAAACGTAAAAATGTTACGTCTTCTTCTCTTAGTTGCTATGGTTGTGGTACTAAAGGTGTAATTCGCGCTAATTGTGATTCATGTAAACAACAAAAAGAATCGTTTTCGTCTTGTGATTTAGCTTATAATGATAGTGTTTCTAGTAGTAATGTTTGCAAAAATGATTTATCTATGAATGCTATGTCTAATAATTTTTGTTTAAATGATAATGTGTCTTGTGATCCTACGAGTGTTCAGAATTTTAACGAAAATGTAATATCTATGAATATAAGTGCTTTACACTGCGGGGGACTGACACGGTCGACGTCTTGTGCCGGCGCTTCGTGCGATGGCCGGCCTATCTTGGGTATAAAAGTGTTAGGCATTACTGGGACTGGGTTGATAGATACCGCCGCTAAACGAAGTATTGCAGGTTCATCTTTATACGCGCTATTGGTTAAACGTGGTCAAAAGTTCCGTAGCAGTAAAATGATAGTAAAGCTTGCCGACGGTTCTGTCAATAATATTAATGTTAAACTTGCGGACGTAATCGTCACTCTTAAGCATTTAAATATTCCTTTGACGTTTATTATTTTGCCTAATTCAAGTAATAACGAAACTTTATTAGGTATCGATTTCATACGTAAAGCCGGTTTGATTATAAATCTTTCTACAAATACATGGTTGACAGCCGATCGACCTCATGTCATTTATCCTCTTAGGTGTGAAACTTCTGTGCACACGATCGAATGCTTCTACGGATGTTTTGAGGATCGACGAAGGTACAATGCTGTCCCCGCCAGAAAGAGATGATCTTGCCCGACTACTACAGGAATATCAAGATATTTTTACACAAGGGGAGGACCGACGACGTTTGCGGAACATCGCATTGATACCGGTGACCACCCTCTATTGCGGTGCCGCCTTACCGCCTAACACCCTACCTTTTGAAGCTTGTTGACACTCTCCAAAACAGTAAAAGCGCTGAGCGGCAACAAGACTTACGTAAATCTCTTAAGGATAAGAGTCGACGGGATGGTACCCTAATTGTCGGTGACTTGGTACTTATGAAAACGCACGTTCTCAGTAGTAGCATAAAGGAGTGACTTCAAGTTTGTACCTAAACGTGACGGTCCGTACCTTATCCACAAAAAGGTCAGTTCGACGACATATTTGTTGGCTTATCCAGAAACACCCGATAAGCCCATCGGTAAGTATCACATCTCGGATTTAAAAAGGTACCATGCGCGAGAGGATGCATGTTCTAATGTACCGGAACCAGTTATCCCGAAACGACGTCGAGGTAGGCCGCGTAAAATATCTATTATACAGTAAATCGTTTGACTAGGTGTGAGGACACTCCCCTAGTCAAAAGGGGGAGACTGTAGCGCGCACTTGTCATTTATTTGAAATACAAATATTCATCGGTATATGCTCGGTAAACTTCGGCACAATTCGAGTCGGGAGCCGTTAAAAGCCGAACGCGCGCACCGGGGCAGTCCCGCCGCAGCCCGCTTGACATGTGTACGGTTATTGCAAAATTCAATGTAATTATATAATTTTAAGGTATTTCCTCTAAACAATATGTTTGCGTGTACACTGGTGGACATTAAACTGATTTGTTTCATCTTTGTGTGTCGTTCTTTAAATGATGAACCCACCGTCGCACGCTACATATTGTTTTTTTTTTGCTTCTCTATATTTGCTTAAATCAGAATGCAACAATCGGGTATTGATCGAGCCAATAATATGACTAACGTACCGATAAGATGTCAAATATTAATTTATAAATTCAAAAGTCAAAGTTAGGAAAAAGAATTTATCTTAAGTAAGTTTGACTTGTGTGACTAATGTATAACATAGTATTTTTTTTATTTGTAATAGTCAATTATGTCTTAATGTTGCAAAACCTGAATTTATATTTAAAAATGTAATAACTGTTCATAACAATTAAACGTATTTTATTTAATATAGTGAAATTTATTTAATAACAGTAGGTGATTGGATTTCTTCCAGTCTGCTATTTTTTAACTACACATACAAAATAAAAAGTATAATATAAACAAAAGAAATATTTTGGTTCTTTAGTTATCCTTTTTCTTCGTGACAAACAAATTTTTACTTTTCCGTAAATATGACCAATTTAAACAGTTATTGATATTGACAGACAACACTAACTATCACTAACAACAAAGACATCATTCATAACTGTTTAAGCTCGCCATCTCGACATATAAAAATAAACAACGATGTAAAACCGGAATAGATCCGTATAGAGGCGCCAATAACTCCCAACTTTGTTGGGATAAACGTAACTAAACGACTTACAATCGGCGTTGCATCTTAAAAATTCAACAGAAGCACACTGCACCTTTTTATTATTGATTCAACGAACAGTCATAGAGTTGAAAAATCTCTACGAGTGTCGGCGAGCTTGCAGGTCACGAATCTAGATTTCCAGGTAAACTTACAAAAGTCCACTGCTAGACTCTTCCAAAAGCAAGGATATGCTTGGTCACCTATTTTACCCCGGCCACGCTTGTCTAGGTGTTTTGAGCGCATGGTCAAAAATTGATGGTCGTTTCGACAACGATCCGCCCAGTCAAAGTATTTTTAAACAGGCCTTCGACAGGCCTTCCTTAGGCCTCCAGATCAAAATTATTTATTTAATTTTTCTTACTTTTCCTTTGCATTTAATTTTTTAAGTACCCGGTTTATTTATACTTCTATAATAGTTATACGCACATCTCTATAGTCTTACAGTCTACAATATTTGTTTGACATGGTTAATAGGTTACACGATTGTACCTAACAAAACAAACATTAAAATCAAGTTAAAGAACAATAACAATCTAATGGTTAGCATGCTTGCTTGTCTTCAAGCTGTACTTGGAGTTTCTCACGTTAATGTAGAAAATTAAGATCGTAATGCCTCTAGCACATCAAAGAAAGTATACCTAGTTCTTAAGTCAAAGACAGTTCGATTGATAAGCGTTAGGTCTAGCTTGAGGAGTTATGACCTTATTGCTACTTCTTGGAATCAAATTGAATTATGGGAACAGTGTGCCATGAGTTTAAGGGGTTAAATAAACGGTCTCGTAGTTCAACCACATATATAGAGCTTTCGGATCGAGCGATCCATAGTTTAACTGCGGTTCTCCGGCACCTCTATTACGAGTTTGGAGACATTACAACACTATTAGCTGGCGAGTGCACTAATTGACTTCCATGAAATTCCTTACAGCACCTCTACCGGTCATCACAATGAACTAAATGTTTTCATACAAACGACTGACCACAATAGCTAGTGAGTAGCTATGTGTTTTTAAGCTCGTAGCGTCGCTGCGCTTTTACTGGCTCGTGTGTCGGTACGGAACCGCAATTTGGTGAGGCGGCTAGCTGGAGCTTGTCTCATGAAATTTTCCGCAGCGCCTGACATAAATCGCGCTTCGAGCTTTAAACAACAAAGTCGAGCGGTGGAGCCCATATTTCGGCTTGCGATTGTAACATACACGAGCTTATAGTGATTTAATATAATTTAAAGTAGGAATTCATTTTTAACCCTAATGAAACCTTGATGGCTCCTTTACGATACATTCAGGACGTAGTTCGTCCGTCTGTCTCTAGGGCGTGGCCACTTTTGATAATTGAAAATTGAAATAGTAAAAACTTAACTACATCTTTTCTGTGAAACCATATACAAGTATAGGGCGAGTTTAAAGCTTTGTTTATCTGTTTTTTATTGCACAACTGATTATATGCAAAATCTTCACGAGTGCTTCAAGATCAATATTTTTTTTTACTTGTTGTAAGCAACTGTTTTTATCGCTGTAGTCTCCTTAATGCACGAAAATGGGAAATCGGAATATTATTGTACAGATGATTTAATAAACGTTAATTTTATCAGCAGCAGTGAAAAAACTTTTATGTAAGCAACCAAAAAAAAAACCAAACAAAAAATAATTTAAAAAACCGATTCCATACATCAGTTCTGCGAGATTTAAGAACACGAATATGTGTGAAAAAATCCAGCCATTGTTTTATTAGCTTTAGAATAATACTAATTACATTCCTATTAAAATGGCCATCTAATTCGGTGTTGTTAAATTAAAATTAATATAAAATACAATTTAATAATAAACCAAGGGGACTCTCGCAAATAGTGATGCTCACTATTAGAAATGAAATATATCTTCTCGTAAAAATTTCTTACGAAGAGATTGTGTTGTAACAGTTGTAATATTGCAATTGTGTATAAAATTTCTTTTAATTTTTTTTCTTATTTCCTATCAAAATAAATCGTTAGATTTGTTTTTGTATACAACTGCCAAGTATTTTTAAAATGACTCTTTTAATACACAGTGTTCATTAGTTTTTACGCAAACTAATCACTATTTTTTAATATAACTTTTGAATAAGTTCTCAAATCCAATGAAATATTCAAACTAAAGGTTAACATATTCTTAAAGGAAATATTCTAAATGAAATATCCAGGAACCTTCAATTTTCTACATGAATAAGTGTGTTAATTCATTACTTTTACTATTTTTTTAACTTAGAAATGAAAATTGTGTAAAACTATTGTTTTGTTCATGGCACGGAGAGCTCATATCTATTTCTGTTTAATATCAGATTATAAGTTATCTATTGCAGATAAAAATTTGTCAAACTTCAAAGGACAATAGTTTGGCTAGCACATATCAAACCGTGCCGCTGGTAAATGCTATCATTTACCAAGTCATATTTAACACATGGCTATTACAGCTCGCCTTTCGGTCGTGGCTAAAGAACAAGGCCACGTGCGCTGACCTCGGCGGTAGGGCGGCGCGCGCGCCCTCCGCCGGCCGCCCAGAGCCGACCGCTGTCCGTCGAGGGCCTGACAAAGTGTGCAACTTCGGAGCCCTACGAACAGAGGGCCGCTCGTCGGACCCGAGCTCGGCGTAAAGAATAGTTCGTGCCCACGCAAATGTTTGCAATTCCTTTGCTCTAGGCTAATGAATGGTGGAACCATTAACTCAAGGTAGATGTTAGGCTTGGCCTTACACGACAATGTTCGAGTTTTTTACATCACTATTTTTGATACAACCTTCTTTTATGATTTCAATTTAATGAACCTTTCTTATATAGAACGACTTTATTATTTTAAAGCTTCAAGGTACAAAACAAATATATCTAATGAAAACGGTTTGTTAAGATATCTTTTAATATACTGAAACGAATTTGATATAAAAACATTTGTAAGTATTCTGTATCTAATACAGTTACTACAAATAAAAATCTTTCTTAAAAAAATGGGTCAAGTTGAAGACAAAATTTTACGTCTTGGGTTCAGTACAAGTTGACGAAATGAAATTACGCATACTTTATATAAAATATGACACAATAAACAATGTACAATAAGTAGTTTAACCTAGAATTTCACCTACTTTTTACTGGTCATATGGAATTATTTTTATTAAAAAAAAACTATATTGACGTAAAACGTTAAACTAGACTATTGCTCTCAATTTTTTTTTATTGCCGTTTTATATCTAAAATAAAGCGACAAAAACACGAAATATGAGCGTATTGTGTACTTCAATTTCATAAATTAAATTTTAAATCTGCCACTGCTGCTTATTTTTCTCAAGAAAATATTCTATAGACGAGTGTTCACCGAATATTTAAAGATACGAAAACACAAAACTCAAACAAATTTTTGGTCAGTCAGCTCATAAGGAATTTAATATTGCTTGGAGTAGCCGAGCAATATTAAAGGAATAGAGCGCGTCTTCAGACAATATTCATACAGGTCGGTCCGAAATGCAGCCCATGAACACCAATAAGTGAATCTACTGTATCCAGAATGAAGTTAGACAGCCTAGGCATGAAAACATATTCGCGACTATTAGCACAAATCTATTAACGAAACCAAGAAGCGAGAGCAAAGAAGGAATGTAAAAAAGTTTATGAAAAATTTTTAAGATGGTTATCGTTTGCGGCAACCTAACCTAACCTAATCTAACCTAACCTAACCTAACCTAACCTAACCCAACAGATATTCTGGGAAAACATTTTTTCATGCATCTTATCCTGAAAATGGTAACTATGAAGACTGCGTCACGCTCAAATTAAAAATTTTCAATAAATATATGAATTTACAGCCTATGGATGCAAAAGGCAATGTTTCCAGGCGTATTTGTCTGAATCTTCAATGATGTCTGAAAAATGTCTAAATAACCTTAATTCCCTTCGTTAATAAATTTTACAGCACATACAGTGTCATCTTCTGGCTGATATGGCAACTTGTCATTATTTACAGTCACAAAACGTCCAATTTATACTGAAAAATCAAAATGCTCTTAATGTGCCCTGAGCTCGTAATACTGAAAGATGTTGAGCACTTGTTAAAAAAACAACATGTGAAGGTATCAAACAGACCAAAATATATAAGAAAGAATTTCAGAAATCGATGGACCAGAATTAGTAAAATAGTAGCTCAAGGATCAAGAATTACCATTATAAAACGTTCTGTCTCAAATCTTTGGGAAATTGGTTACAGGAGAGATTTTTGAGCAAAATTCAAATAAATAATTTATATAAATATAGGTTTAATTGTGTCGTTCATCGAAATGGTGCAACGTCTTTTACTTAAAATATATTTTTTATTTAAGTTTATCTCTTTACTTAACGGACAGTCCGTCGTTCTCATATATTTTAAAACTTTAAATAAGTAAAGGTCGAGTTTCAAGCAATAAAAGCAGAGAAATTAATTTAAAATCGCTTGTTTAATAAATTTTTACTTTGTAATGCGACAGCAGGTTTTGTGTATAGAATTTGCTGACAGATCTTTTCATGACAGAGGTCGCCTGTGTACTCTTCTTATGTTTGACGTGAATTTAATAAATAGTTACTAGTTCCTAAGATATGCAAGTAAATTTGATGAAAAAAAAACGAATTGGATTTATATTACATGCTTCAACGGTGAGTAACATGTATAATTTTTTAAGTGTTAATGGCAAAAAGTTCAAAAGACCTACGCAAAAGAATGGTCATCAAAACGATGTTTGTTCAAATTCAAAATATTTTTATTTCATAGTTTATAATATAACACTTGAAATATGTCATTATATTTATAGAATTTACAGTTATTAATTATTTTTTAATTTTTCCATTTTTTTCAACTACCACTCGTTCGTAAAGCGGTTATCCCTCAAGAATAACGAGCAAGAAACCTTTCAAACCAATTATAGACAAATACGGTCATATATAAAACTATTGCAGGAAAAAAAGCCTGTAGGAAGTCGAGCTCATTATGTCCATTTATAGTCTGAATATTCTGAGATTGTATAAATACCCTTTTGTGCAAAGTGTTTGCTTAATAAATACTTTTAATTTGTGTAGGGGTAAATTTTGCATACCTACAGGAGTCTTATTGAACACAGAGCCCCCTAAAATAATTCGAAGCGAAGCCTCTTCAGCGAGGTGAAAAGCGCAAAAACGCCACCAACGTTTAGATTAAATAATAATGTAAATGATAATAAACAATAATGCTTGATTTGTTTTTGAAACTCGGGAAATTGTTGTTTCAAATTTTATTAGTATTAAAAATAAAATAAATTGTTTTGTAGCACTAAATTTACTCCTCTTTAAAATATTACAGACCTCTGTTATAAACACATAGACTGACACAAGTATAAACTTATACAAGTGTCTATTATTTTCCTTTAAAGGCACAGAACTCTAAAAAAAAATGAATATCTTGACACTATATCTTGTATGGGAAAAGTCGAAAATATCGCATTAATTTTGACTAAGATTACGTAATTAATTGTATCGAGCCGCAAAGTCTACTAAATGAGTTTTCAATGAAACTAAATTACCGACGCGACACAAAATTTTTCTTGTAATGTTGCACGTATCCGTTTTACGATTCCAGTACCTCTGCTAGTGAGGGTCGCAAGCCTCCATAGAGCGGCCGAAATTCTAGCGATCTACCGCCGGGGGGCGCTGTATCCGGAGTTATTAAGCCTACGCTTTGCCCCCCTTTGTACAAACTCAGAAGTTAAAACAATTATTGACGTTCTGTTCGAAGTTATATTTTACGTGAAAGGCCTCCAGGTAGAGCCCCGGAGGGCTGGCACTTCCGGATCTGATGTCCGGCCGGTACAAATTTAAAAATTAATTATGTTGATCTTCACCGACACTTGCCAATTTTTAATTAGTCCCCTCTGTTTCAATAAATTAAAATGTTTCTTTTGCTTTTTTTTTCATGAAGCAAACCATTATTTTTAATTTGTATAATTATTTTTTTTAACACAACCATTGATTTTCGTCAGTTACTAAATGATTTAAAATAAAACACAGAACTACTTTAAGCTTGTACGATATATTACTTTTGTAGCTCCTGTAAGCTATGATGATCGATTTCATATACGGCGCGCGATATAATAAATAACTGGTACAGAGTAAATTTAACAAGAACAATATTAAGTGTTGGATTTCCTTAAAAAAAAACAGTTAAAAGATTAACTTTAGGTACTAGGTAACTTTTTTCAAAGAAAATTTAAGTCGCAAAAAATATTATATTTGTAGTATATTCTTATAAATAATATGTTAGAAACTAAATTACATATTGTGATATCAATTCACAACATAAACGCAAAGACAAGCAAATAAAATGATATTATCGAACTCCGGCCGAAATTGGACAACTCGAGCGTTGGAAACGAGCACAGCAACCCCAACAATGCTGAAGTAATTTTAATTAAACGCAAAAGGAGCATCCTGTACGCCCACAAAACCTTCCGCGAGACACTGTCGTCGTGTGCGCTTCGACCGCACCGCGGCCCGCGAAAGTTCGCGGTACCGCCAAATTATTTTCTCCCCTTATCTTTATTTATTACACGGCGCCGGGAAATCGCGAGCTCCCCCGAAATATGCCGGCTCGACGCACTCTGACCCACTTCTTTCCCGCTTTCGTTCTTCCGCGATCGCTTCACTCCGATTCGGCAATAAATCCCCGTGAAAGCTGCCACTATGTCGCCCGTGCGAAATTTTCAATGCGGCCGACGGAAGTTCCGTACGTTGTTTGGGGGCTCCTGAAAGAGGTGTCGAGAGATGACATGAATCAGCTCTCCACACATCACACTGTCGACATTCCCGTTTCGGCTTGTTCATTTTGAGCTTTCGTTAACTTAAGCACCTGCAGCCAAAACTTCAAGATAACTTTAATAGTCGCAACGCCGTTGCGATTAATGGCTAATTTTGTGTCAATAGCTGTGCATGACTGGACGGTAAGCGATGGTGGGACAGTGGTTAAGAATTTCATCTCCCAATAAAAAGGTGCCTACTTTAATCCTCGCCGATTTTGGCCAAGGAAGCATTTACCAATGAGTCTTTAGGTCAAATGAAATCGCTTGCTCTTTACTTCATAAAGTTCGGAAATAAGAATGTGGTAGGTTACGCCTTATCAGAAAACCTGACACAACGACACAACATGGCGTACACGTTCTTATATATATATATATATATCGATATACAACTTTTATTTTGCGTTAACTCGACTAGACTCGATAATTGTACCGGTGGCAGTTACAAGTTCGGTCCCAATTCCCCTTTAGGGATAACCGTTATCTTTCGACCTTTTCCAAGGTTTCGTACAATTCCCGCCCGCGATATCTCGACACTGCAGAACTTTGGCCTAAATCCGATCTGGGTGAGTTCGATCAGACTTGCGAAACTAAAAGTAACTTATTCATTCGTACGGATACTGGTGTATTTCTGTATCATGTTTTGACCAAATCCAATGAGTTCGTACGAAACGAGTCATCAAAAACTTCTCAAAAATGTCGCGTCGTGATGGCTTATAGAATGTTCCAGTACAAGACGAGGGTCTCTTAGGGGACCTTTAGTACTACTTAATATACCCTTCTCTTTGAGGCGGTTTATGCTGGAAATTTCACAAGATCTTGAAAATGGAAGAGGAAGCTTTTCCAATACGCAGGCAAAGACATAATGGTATTCTGAGAAGCAAAATCTAACATTTACACACTTTAGTCTATCTATTCTCATTTTTTGCAATCTTTGTCCGGATTGCATTATCTAACCTTATTTTTGCTTAATGTTTATTATAATTTAATTTTTATGTCGCAATTTTAATCAAATTGTTGAAAATATATACTATGCCTGAATTTGTGAGTAAATTATACGTATATCCGTGTAAATGTGTATTTATTAAAATATTACACCTTACTTCATGTAGAACTACAGTTTTATATAAAATAATACATTCATACATACATTCATGTGCTTTACAGCTGTCTCCGAAAAGGGGATTGTGTTTAAGACCACTATACCGACACAACTCGTTAGCCTCATTCACATTCATTCTATGTCTCAAACATGAACTTCAGTTGCTAATGCTTCTTATGTAGTCCTTTTTCAGCAGATCGCCTACTTCACCAACATATGTCGTAAATATATATATCTGATCTTTGTATTTCTTCAGGTAAATCAATCTAATACGTGGAGCGCACCATAAGTTTCCGAAACTGGCCACATACTTAAAGAATATATTTAAAAAGTAATTACTGCATTTGAAAATGAAACTCTTTGACTGTAGAATACAGTTTGTTTCATCCAACTAACCCTAAACAAAGCAGCAATCGACCGTATGGATCTATCGAGATGAACAGAAACCAATTAAAGTGGCGCGCGAGTGAAGTGCCTTTAAGCGGATGATTGCTTATTTTTTTAACAAGACTGGACACATGGCTACTGTTTCTTTGCAGGTTTATCCTACCACAAATTTTGATTGGTTCACGACCATTTATTTGCCGGAAATTATTAACGAACTCCGTAAAAATAACCGTAAATGTCGTATCATCTTGAACCACGACAATGCCAGTTCTCACACGGTCAAACAGACAAATAAATTTTTGAAGGAGAAAAACGTAGAATTTACGAACAATCCTGCATACAGTCCCGACCTGGCACCTTGTGACTTTTTTTGCTTGCAAAATTTAGAACCAATTTCGCGTTTAACGATTTTCATCACCAAAAGAGGCTGTCAAAGAATATGAAAAACAAGTTTTCGAGGTCACCAAATAGGAGTAGCATATATGTCTTCAACATTGCTTTATTCGTATGAAAAAGCTAACGGAAAACATTTTGAGAAACAATAATTTCATTTTCAACTAGTCTTAGTAATTTTTAATCACTCGTTCCAAAAATTTTCAGTGCATCCTATGTATTATTGTAGTCCTGGCGGTGACCAGCAAAAAATATTAAATTTCGTTATCTGAATTTAGTACATGAGTGAAAGTGGTCCATGCCTTATAAACACGGCTAACTTCCTGTCGTTGTTTCGTCGTTTTATTTTGTGCATGCTCGTAGTCATTTTATATTAAAATTTACTCTTACTTTCTACAAAATAAAACAAATGTATTAAATATATACGATTTTTTTAATAAGTGAATATATATATTTATATTGGGATGTGGGTTCGTAGGTCTGTGCGGGATTTTGTGCTTGCACGTCTTCGTACGTGACCAAAAATCTAGTTCCACTTAAAAATTCGTAAATGGGTTTTCGTTAGTGCTTAAACAGAATATATAAAAAAAAATTGGCCTATTTGAATATGTTCGTATACTCTAAAATAAAGCATCGATGCTCTATAGATTTACAATTTCCCTTACAGACTTATGCCAAAATTCCATTTTGTCTCTGTGATCGCGTTACACGCCCACTAACTGGACTTACTTCCATTAAAACTGAAAAGAGGAACGACAATGAGTTACAACCTCTGAAATAGAGAACTGAAGGACGTGCTTCCATCAAATTGCGCTTCTTGTAAATAAACGACCAATTCGCGGAGATAGCGAGAACATAATTCAGGGCAATCGGGAGACGCGTTAGCGGCGCTCGCGCTCCCGCTCGCTCCCGCCGCCGCCCGCGCACGCCCGTCTCCCTCTGCAGGTTTGTTAGCAACGAGGCGGGCGCGCAAGTGCGATTTGCCTAAAAGCAGTAATTTATAATCTGGTAATGCTCTTCCCTTCCCTGCGGGTTTCGATGTACAAACAATTGGCGCGATCATCGCTTTTTGATAGCGGTTACTTTTCACTTACGCAGCGGTCGCGCATACAGGATGTTGTTTTCGCGGAATTAAAATCGTTACGCAGTCGGCGCCGGTAAATAAATTACAGTGAGTGCTATTTCATTGCGCAAGTTTGATAACGGGACGACCTCACGTGTTAGTCTCGTGGTCATGCGTTGTGTTGACTATTCATTAACGGCGTTTTACATTCAGCTTGTGCATATGGACAAAAAGGGAATAAAAGAATATTGTTCATGCACTGAACATGCTAACCTGGAATTTTTTTTTTTTTTTGTAATATGATTTGTACTATGACGTACTTGGGTAGGCGGTTTATAACTGATAGTAAACATGATAGAGATATCGAAAAGAGAATGAATGCGGAAAATAAGGCGAATAGGGCCATGCTTGCTATTATGAATAGTAAGTGTCTTAAGACAAGCGCGCTTGGCTATCAATAATGGGCTCCTGATGCCTACGCTTATGTATGGTAGTGAAAGTAGTGTACGACAGAAGGAAAATAAAAATAGAATCAATGTGTTGGAGATGCGATCTCTGCGTAATATGTGTGGAGTGTCTCGGAAAGATAGATGTAGTGAGTAGAGTAGAAAAAGGTATTTGTGATGGTTTAGCCATCTAGAAAGGATGAATGAAAGTACACAGACAAAATAAATCTATAAAGGGAATGTGTGTGGATGTCGGTAAAGGGTGCCCTAGAAAATCCTATAGTGGCATATTATAAAAGGACCAAATTTTAAGCACCCGAAACCGACAAGCTTACATTAAAAGATTGTTCGATGTCGATGAAGGAAGAGAGATATGCAAAGATTGTACCATGTAAAAATTTATAGTCTACAGTATAGTCCTAATATATGCCTAGGAAATAGGTGTCAAATCGTATTAAACTCACGCTAACTATAAAATTAATTATCAAACATTGTAATACCCTATGGAAAGTTAATTTCAAATAATGCTACTATAGTTGGTGGATACCAACTATAGTAGCATCATTTGAAAATAATAATTATTATTATTTAAAAATTATTTGCAAAGCTAGGGTTAGCTGTTGAAATAAAAGAAATGTTATATACAAAAGAATGTTATGACCGATAAAACGTATATGTAAACGTATATGTAATGGTATGGTAACAAAATTAAAAAAATATTTTTTTCATAAACATTTTCTTAATACCGTGGTGTGCATTATCGGTTAAAATTGCGTGATAAAAAGCAGAGGGATTCCTCAATATATTAATTTTAGTTTATAACTACACCAGTACATTAACAACAATCGCTTCAGTTTTTGCGCCTACGCATCTTAATTTCTGTAGAAAGCATGACTGGGTTAATTTTGTTTAGGCAATCAATTTTATTTAGACGAAAACTACGGTCTTCTTGTACCGTCTGACAAGCTGTGGTGACCTCTGCCTCGACAATATCCAGCTTCACACATCTAGACGCGTGCATTTACCTGATAGAAAGTGTAACAATTCAAGATAACCTGAAGAAACGGTACGACATAAATTTTTTGTCTTTAAGGATTTTAAATACTGTTCAATGTCGTCGGCACCGCCGTAGGCGCCAACGTGCCGATGCCAAAGATGAATTGTCTATATTATTTTATATGACATGTACAGTCTTATTTTTCAGAATATTTCGCTTGTAAATTAAAATTAAATGTACACTTACGCTCCTGAAGACTCGATCGTAATAAAAGTTAAACAAAACTCGTCTAATTAATTTCGTCCAGCTAGAATAACGCACTATAATAAAAAACAGTAACAAAACGACGGCGGCTCGGTGGCTAGCAACATCGGAATCGCGTCGACAGGTACCGGGTTCGCTTCTGATCACGGGCGAATTGACCGATGAGTTCCTCACTTGGGTCGATATTAAACCTGTCGCTCCGTGCCTCAGAGAGCACGCGCGCGCAGGTCAGCGCGGGGGACTTGAGGTCCGAGCCGCTCAGTCTGAATGGCATTGCAAAAGACTGTGCTTCAGCAGCGGCCTGAATACAGCCCGTCACAAAAAAACAGTAAACAAGGATTCAATGAGTAGGAATCGGAGAAATACGTCGCGCCCCGCCATGCTATCCGTCGTTATTACACTTCACATTTTATCGTTACCATTGCTGGTTATCTTCAAAACAGGATAATTTTGCGTCCGGAGGTGTTTCTCGGATAAATAGTATTGAGTGCCTAAAAACGGGACCCATAGCACATTACGTATACAAGATGGATTTTATCATATATCTTTTTGCAAACATTCATAATCTCTTCTCTTTATAAAACAATTTTACCAAAGAGACCATAGTCGTTTAAAAAGCCGTAACTGAGAAAAATAGCTTATATTATGTACGTAGATGTCGTACTGACACCCTTAGAACAGCTGACGCGTAGGTACTTCGCCGCAGCGCGCCGCGTGACCGGCCACCTGATCGCGCCCGAGTTTGCAGCTGGCCAAGCATTTAATAGGGTTGTGCGTATATTTTTTTATATTGTTTTTGTATTTTTGTATTATTTATAATTATATTTTTGCTATTGTTACTTTGGCAAAGTTGTTCTAAAAAAGGAGGAAATTATGAATATTTGCGAAAAGATTCATGATAAAATCCACCTGTATATGCAATTTTATTTTTTAGGACTATTTTTATAACTAAGTATCAAAGGAGCAATCGAGCATGTGAGCCTCCATAGAGTAAGTGATCATCGCCGCCCATGGACACACGCAACCCTAGAGGAATCACTAGTGAGTTGCGTTGGCGGTCTCATAACGAGGAATATGATGAGGTAAAAGTAGACCAAAAGATCTTTTAAGGGGGAACAGGATATATGATGATGACGAACAGCGACAACTGCTACTTCAAGTAGATAACCTATGGGAGTGTGGTGTCTCACCGATCGAGCCATATCACATGGCTCTACCACTTTCACTGTAATGTGCTAGTCGCAATCCAATTTCTCGCATAAACATTTTAAAAAAGATTGACCAATTATTCGAATAAGTGAAACTTAGTGCTTACGAGCAAACAACGACATTTACAAATCAACCAGAAAATTATTATCGAAACCGGGAACGTATGCATTCGCTCATTGCCGGAGACGGATAAGGCGGCCCGCCCGCCCGCGCCCGCCCGCCTAAACGCAATCTTATACCGCGTTTTATTACACTCACGACCCGTTATTAAAAGACATCATTCCGAACGGCCTACAATAAACAACCCATTTCGAGAGAATACGGGACGTACGCGACGCTCGTGATTCCGTCTCTCTCCGACCGCCCGATCGCGCGTAGCGCCGTCCCTTCTCGCGTAAGATGGCGGCGGGCCGCGTTCCGAATTTAATTTGGCTAAAAGCAACAATTTATAATGTCGGCATTGTACGTCATAACGTGCCGCGTGAACAGCTTACACAGCGCCGTCTGCGGCCGATCGACGAACGAAAATGTGATTTCTGCGACCAGTACAAACAGTTTCATCATTTATGTGATTTTTCTTCTCATAAATGGGTGAATTTTATGACGTTATTTAATTTTCGCCTTGCATTGGAAATACGTGAAATAATAAGAAATAAGGAATGCTCGAAAAAACAAGTAATTTTTATCGCTTGAGAGAAACTTCTCGAAGTGATCGTATCTCTCAACATCACTGCTCGTAATAAGCGTACACCAATGCATTACCGGAGAAGCTCTATTCTGATAAGTATATTAATAGTGCCGTTGGGCAGGCTTGTACAACCCATACAGTTGAGTCATGCTGATCACGGGTTAATTTCCTGTAAGTAAATATTACATTATTAGATTTGCAATTTTGATTTCAACTCTCTCTTGAAGTATACTTGTATTGTTTAACAAAATATTATTAATGTATGTTAGCTATTATAGCTGGCTCTATCCATTTCGAAAGAGAATGAAATTATTCATATCGGACAAAACATACATGCAATAATGTCTATGGTGTCGTAAATCTGAAATATACATAACATTATCTATCACATCACACTAATATTATAAACGTGAGAAAGTATGGATGCGAATATTGTACCTCTATTACTTTTGAATAAAATAAAAGTGATGGAATTTGTCAAGAAAAAAAGAAATCTAAATAAAATATAGCCTATGGCGTTTTGATATTCACCATGTTTAATTTGATTTCAATTATTATTAGGTTCTTAATTAAAAATAAAATATTACATTTTCAATATTTAATACATTTTATTGATTGTTTCCTGATTTCTTGGGGTAAGTTTTTAATTTAACATCTTTGTTAAAAATATGAAGTCCTTCTAACTAAGTCACGTGTCAATCAATATATTTATTTTAGTTATTAAAAAATATTTTGTATTAAATAAAATTTTCACATAATTTTCAGAGATCAGATCTTGTAAAAATTAATTCATTAAATTGATATTTTAATTAAATTCATAAAAAAAGTAGTTTATCTTAAGATAAATAATAATGACAATAGCCGTGGTGTAATATTAGCCGACTAGATTTGAAAGTGAATTTACCAAGCATACATTTGAGGCCAAACTTGATGTTTTTGAATGAGACCACGATGCAACCTTCCTATTGAAGATGAGTTACAATACAAACATAAAGAAATTAGAATCATAACAAAAGCATTTAATTTAACTATGGTTATCAATTTTTTCAACAGTATAAACAATTATGAAAGAGCGAAGTTAAAAACACTGTTGCGATTTGAAATTCGATGAAACGAAAAAGCGTCTCTAAGAGACAAACATATACATCTACGACAGAGAATGAAACAGGATGCGAGATAAAAACTCATGTGTGCTTGTGCGCAAGCGCGTATTGTCGTCTGTTGAAAATGAAAACATGAATTCCGAACAATAAAATGTCAAATAACTATCAAACTTGGTACCAATATTGTAATACACAAACCCTATAGGTGTCCCGCCTCTAATGCTGCCTTCGGCTCATTCTCTCGCAATTTAGTTTAACAAAGGTGTCACTTCTACCGCGTGTGAAGTGGACACATCTTTACGTGAAAGCGTTACGTTACGAAAATCGGAGGTACTTTTTCATATATGAAAAAGGGAGATATGAAAGTTCATGTTTGGGCGTGCGCCGTCCCTTGGGGTGTTGTTATATAAATTCGACAAATACATATTAAAAAAATTCTCAAGTTATATTTCTCATCTCGCTTTTCGGATTTTTAGCTTCGTTCGTAGCAGAGCCGTTAGATTTACGTCTTCTCGCTGCTAACTTTTGAACTAAGCCTATTAATCATCTGAGAAAAAATGACAGTAACAAAGCTTTATAAATAATTTAAATGATTTTGAATAAAACCTGTATAATTTATTTTTTAATGAATAATTTTCAGTTTTCAATAGTAACTAGATAATCACCACCATATATGGGTACCCATGTATGTTTAATACAATGGATATTTACCATTCAGAAATATATTTTTGCATATATTGTTTTATATTAAATTATTCAAACTTATAAAGAGTGATATATCCGTGTGATTTAAACTTAGTGCAGTTGCAAATAATACTCTATATCGTTCCTCACTACGGAACCCTGGATATTGAAATCGTGCTCCCAACTTGGCAGGTTTTAATATATTCTTTTGTACTGTTGAATAATGAAAAGCAAAGCATATGAGTCATAAGCTGCTATTTGATGCACAAAACTGTATATAATTTCTTTTACAAGCGCTTGTACTGAGCGTCACTTAATGTGTCAAATGTTTCTAAATTTACCCGAATTTATGGTAGTTTTCGTTACCATCGACCGTCAATACATCAATCATATCAAGTCATAGAAGTCAACCGGCTGTTTGATAATCGATTATAATTTTCATAGAATCCTAACATATGGAAATCTATAGCTTCTACCTACCCTTCTGGGAAATAGGCGTGAGTTTATATTATTATTGTTAAAAATTTGGCGTTACTTCGTAAAAACGATCCTACGTGACGACGTCGATTTATTAGATATATAGAGAAGGAAACTTTGAAAAGGTATTCTAAAATACGTTTTAGAATTTGCCACATTTCTTATAGCAGTTTAGAGATGAAAACGAGCGTGCGAGCCATCAAGAAGTAGGTAGTCAACGCAGCCCATGGACAATCGCAACTTCACAGGAGTCACCAGTCCTTTGCCGTTCTCTTGGAACGACATAGGACATTTAATGAAAAGAGAGTGAGTGAACAAAGAGCGCAATGAGTTGATGGAAAGAGGAGTGGGCTGGTAGAAGGCGCAGTAGACCATCGGAACCTTCACTCACTGGACGAAAGGCAACAACGGAAGTTGTTTCCTTTCGTAATTCTGTCATAAGAATCACAGAATTATAGCCAAAAAGTTGATTGTTCTTTATTAAAGTCATTAATAATTATTTAGAATTCGGTATACACTGATATTATAAATCATTGATGTGTTAATGTTTCTGTATGAGGTAATGCCTGGAATTGCTGATTCAATTTTAAAATTGTTTTCACAAATAGAAAACTATTAATTTTCATTGAGTCAAAGATTTGTTTTCAATCTGATATCACTATTATATAAAATATTTCGAGGAAAAATCGATTGGTCGGCTGTTGACAGAAATGGCTTGATATATTTGTATTGCAAAAATGTTAGTTTTTAGTAATTCCATAAAAAGATCCGCAATATTGTACATTTAACTTTTATGCATAAAATTTGATAACCATTTATTGACAAAAGTAAAATATAAAGTGACGTTTAGGTGAATTTACAAAGTACAACATATTTATTCATCCATGTACTAAAAGATAACTATCATATACCAAAAATTTAACAGGGAATAAATTTCATCTATACGGAATATGATTTCGTAATACAATTTAGAAAATTATATAATTCAAAAATATACGGTCATACGTCTTTCTATTTTTAGTAACCGGACTGGCCGGCGGGCGGTATCAGATTCTGGAGTGGTAGTGCGTCCGGAAATGGTCTTATAACGGGGCAGATTTACGAAGTGAAGGCTTTTATTCTGTATTCGTGCGGGCGAAGCCGCGAGCAAATGATAAATAAGATAAAACCCCCGAGGACGGCCCAACCTTCGCACGACCGCCGCTCGTAGGACCCCAATTCCATTACAAGATCAAAACTAGCAAAAACACTTGTTAAGATCCATTTGCATTTATTTACATAATAAATGACTCTGCGCAGATATTGCGCGTCGGTTTAATTCGGCGTTAGCGAATACATTCAAGATTGCTTTAAAAAAAAAATAACGAAAAAAATTATTACAGCGCCAACTGGATTCAAACGGCAAACGGACATTAAAATTTATCGTGTAGTCTTTTTTTGTTATGGAACTGTGAGTATACTCATAAAGCGTATGAGCGGCCGGTATTAATATCGTAAATCTGTCCCTCAAAAAATATTACGAAGGGAAAATAAATAAACCAAAGTGACCAAATAAATATATACCTCGTTTTTTTTCTCATACGTACATATAAAAATATCATGTAAACGACGTCCGACGGTCGACGACGAAATTAAACTGCTGCATTGTATTCTATTGCGTGTAATTGAAAACGAGTAAAAGCAATTTAGATTTCCAAAACAGATGGGCTGCTCAGTTTTTTTGTGGTGCCTACCAAGATATAATCAGTTCAGTAGACGCCGGTTCCATGATCAATGATTCACTCTGGAGATATGGAATATCAAATCAATTTTTTACTTAACTGATATCCGTTTCAAAACTTAGATTAATCCATCCTTTTCTAACAAGAACGCCTGTAAAATACGCTCCTAAAATAAAACTTTTGTTTAACGTTATGACAGATATTGCTGCTAAATTAAACATCAAAGGGTTATGTTTGATTTCAAGATTGAAATTAGGCTCACAATTGAAAAAAAAAAACGTCCGACATAAAAAATAAAGGACATCATTCTATATTCACAGGCGGAGCTGTAAGCATAACTAGTTATTAATAAATTGATTAATATTAATAGTTTACTACATAACAGTATGTATACACAGGTATAGAGAGATTACTAGATAGAAAATGAAATTATTTTATATTCACAAAGCTATTTACCAACACAACTAGTTATCTGTACATATAATGAAATTTTAAGGGAGTCAAATATGTATTGTACATTATATATTTTCGGAATAAAGAAAATGATATGTATCACATACATAATACACCCCCCAAAACAGCTGCTTCTTAATTTTTTGTCTGTTTGTCCTTATATTTGCTTGTTTGTATGTTAAAATATCACTCAAAAACTAATTAACCGATTTGAATAATTTTTTTTGTGTTTTATTAGCAGTGACTTACTGCTTGATTTTGGACACAATTTATCACGCTGTATTTACCTAAGGGCTAAACAGTAAGAAAATTTTTTCTTCTTTTTTATATGAAATACCTACTAAATAGGATTGGACAAGTGGTACCTACCTACCGTTAGATTTTTGATAGTGCGAGTAGCACGGAAAACTGCATTCAACTATGCACAACTTCCTTATTATTTTAAATCGATAAATTTCATGAAAATAATCAAATCTCGCTAAGAAAATTGTTGTTTTAAAGAAGACCCCACGACATGACGTCTAAGATTTTTTTTATGGGAGATTAAACACGACGAAGAAATAAAAGACATCTCTCGCGTCTTTTTAAAACGTTGTTACGTTTCATAACTACCGCGCGAACGAAGTCGCGAGCAACAGGCAGTTAATAAAATAATCGTAGTGTAAACAGACTGCAGATTTTATTGAACGTTACTTCCGTACAAAAAGGATTACAGTTACTCCCGAGTCGTGCCTAAAGAAGTTTTACTTCAAAAAGTTTTTAATTAACCACTTCCGACGGCTCGAGACTGTGACATCGATAAATGTTTGCAAATAATGTATTTGTACCAATTAAATTAAGTACTGCTGTTTCTCGTCAAACAGCTCCTACGGATAGAGGGCGCTCTAGCCGCAAGTGCAGAACAAATAAAGTAAACCCGCGATAAGACCGCGAGTGAATTAAGTTCGAATGCGTTGTTTTGACGGGGAAACCCTAACAATGTCGCCGCGGCAGGTACGAGACTTGGGGGATTCCCCTTCTCTTTCCCTCCGCGTGCCTCTCTCTCTGTCTTTCTCTCTCCGTCTCTCGCTGTTTTTACAACGTCTAATGTGTTTTCATTTCAATCCCTCGGGGCCGTCTGAGTGCTTACATCCGTACCAGTTTTATTACAATAAAGCTTTTCTTTCCTGAAATTTATGAAGCGTGAAACATCGCTTCAGGTTTTAGCTTCGTATTTATGGCGCGCTAAATATTTTTTTAGTGTACCCCCTAACCCTCCCTATAGTCGCTTTGACGCGCGATGAACGCGTCTCAAATGCAGCTGACGAAATGCATGGGCTGTGTTTATTTTACGCGAAATTTGTAAATAAGCAAAATTTATTTTAACTTAACTATATGTAAATATTTAAGGCATTGCGTTAACTAGGTTTAAATTTGTTCAAAAATATTGATTATATAGTCTATATTGTCTATATATATGAACGATAATAACCGGATTATAATTTATTTTCAATCCCTTGACAAGTAATATATTGACAAGTCATATAAAACTTCATATGAACTATCGAAGTAATTCCCATCGACCTTTCTGCCGGATAGTAGTGCGATTAACGCAATATTTTATATGGCTGTCCAAAACAAGGAATGTTTTTGTTACATATTTATATATATATATATATATTGTTATATATGTTATGTATTTAAGGTTCATTATGTATGTATTGTGAACGTTTCTATTTAACGAAAATTCTAAATACATGAATTGATTTAGATGAGTAGATCATTATAATAATTCTTACATCTCGAGTGATATAAATTAAAATAAATCTTAAAAAAGTTCAGCTTGTCCTTTAGACGCACGAACAAAATCTTAAGTAAAACAAAATATAATTACAATCAGATTACGTGCATGATTAGTATCGAGAAATCGATGATTAAATATCGAAAATATGAATAATTAAACAAAATAAAATTCGCGGCTCCTAAAAAAATCTAGATAATTTAAAAATAAATAAAACAAGTTTGTATGAGTCAAAATTTTTATCGTATTTACTGTTTCACAAATCATGTTTATCTAACAAAATTGTCCCAAGCGTCTGATCGCGGCAGTAAAAATCCGAAGCACACGTACTTTGTCGTGTAATGTTGAAAAATTTATTTTGAAAATTAGTAATTATTTCATCTGAGTGTAGAATGCGTGTGTATGTAGTCAGGTATCTCAAACTCTTAGTGTTCGTGGCTAAATCTTTATGCCAAATAAAAGATTCCTGCAGTGTCTTATTCTGCCCCATACGACTACAATTTAAACTTATTTTATTTTTTTATTTATTTATCTATTATTTTTAGGTGGTTGCGTTAACAATTTTTTGTCTACAGCAGATCTTTTTCTATGGTTTCTGGATAAAAGACGGAGTGGTGACGCCGTTTCTCTCAAAGCTGTGATCAGCCTAAGCCGGTCGCACGGCCGCCCCCGGCCCGGCGCCGTCACACGAAAATGCGCTTCCACTTTTATTTGAAAGTGCACTTTTCTATTGACGCGAATGCATTAAGAACTACTTCACGTTTTCAATTTGTCACTTTGATTTTTTCCTATGAAACTGTGATATCAAAATTTCGTATGGCAAAAATTTTAATACTTATAGGAAGATATCCGGTAAGATGTTTATTAGAAGACGTATTTGAAATTTCTATTATTTATTTTTTTTTAGAAATTACAGAGTTAAAACATCTATTGGCAATTTGAAACAACACATCATTTCATTCGAGATAAAGAATTACTATAACTATGAAGAGGACTTGAAATGACTCTACTATTGTTAATCATAATAGAGGAAACAAGTAAATAAAGTTGTGGTGAGACAGCAAGTGAAATAAAAAAGCCGCAAAACGTCTCTTGTGTAGAATACACAGAAGATACGCACTATCTGTTCGACAACAAACCCGCGAATACATTCGGAAGTTAGCACTATGCTGATGACTCAACAAAATAAACAAGTTCGCTGAGTACCGGCTCTAGGAACTCGAGGCGGGCTCCATCGAGATCCGTATTTACAGAGACAGGTGTTGCGGAACGTAACACAAATAAAACGGGTTAGCAGTTAAACAAACAAGGGGTCTATCAAAATTCAGAGTCGGCGCTGTTTATTCAAAGACGAAGTTGCGCCTGCAGATCGCGCTTTAAGCACCCACTTAAACTTTGGAGTTTCCGCGCGGGAGCGGAGCACATTTTTATGCTCCCGGTGGGTGAAGTCCTGCGAGGTTCAACTCGTCGGCGGACGTGGACAGCGAGGTGGCGGAGGATGTCGTCGCAGGCGAGATTCCGTAGGCTAAGCTTTAAACTAAGCCTTATAATATGGCATGGCATTCATTCGTCGAAATGAAATTTTTGTTTAATCAGTAGATGTGCTGTTAAAACGATGCAAGATCGTAACTAAAATACCGAAAAATGAATTGAAAATAAATGATTAAAAAAAGGGAAAAATAAGAAAATTAACAGCTTATAACAACATGTTGTATCAATAGTCTCTACCTACTCTCTCTGTCGCGAATTATATTCCCACTATTTTTTTGTTTCATATGGAAGGGCTTGTACCTCATTCCCTCCACGCTGTCATAGTGCCGTTAAAGTACCGTAATCATCGATGTGATGACGTATGTCCGATGTGATGACGTATGTCCGATGTGATGACGTACGTCCGATGTGATAACGTACGTCTGATGTGATGACGAAACCGAAAGCTTAACTCCTCTTCAGAGCTAATGCTTTATTTTGACTAATCTAGTTAGAGCTCGTCGGTCATTGCACACGTAGCCAAATCGATCGCGGTACCTTCTGGTGGAAAAGCACAATAGTCTTGAAAATATATATATATATATATATATATATATATATATATATATATAAACGCATTATTTTTAAGTAGAGCAATATGACTGCTAGTTTTATTTGAAC
Source organism: Eumeta japonica (assembly GCA_005406025.1). Classification (NCBI taxonomy): domain Eukaryota; kingdom Metazoa; phylum Arthropoda; class Insecta; order Lepidoptera; family Psychidae; genus Eumeta; species Eumeta japonica. The sequence goes on along the minus strand of BGZK01001664.1, from coordinate 70,802 downwards.
TACGAAATTCATTTCTGTTCACGATTTAGATCTTTGAATTTCTGCAAGAAAAATCTTTCAGTCTACTAATGTTTTAAGCATCTGTATTGAAATATAACAATAAAAATATAACTCTATGAACACATCTCGATAAACCTTCAGTATTATGTGCGTATGATTTCAGGCCCTTTCAGCGATACTTCCTCCAAACATGAATTGAATGCCCTTTCGTGACATTTCCCCGTCGAGTACGAGCCCAGATCGTGTTCCGCGATATGTCTTCATCGTGTGTGAGTTCACATCCTACATTGTGTTGCCGAAAGTCGTAATTAGTCATTTTTTTCCTCTTACAAAGGCGGGCGCGGGCTGCGCGGGCGGCGCTATCTCGCTCTGATGAGCTTCAGCATTTTTCATTGAATTAACACAATTCGCGTTACGCCAATCATCTTTTATCTTCACCTTGTTACGGCGGTCCGATAAAAAGTCTCGTTATTTCGAATTTACGTTAAATCTCATAATTAATTTTAAATACGTTAACGAAACTGTCAATAAACTTGTAAGAATAAAAGAAAAACTTTTAAAAAATTATAAAAAGCAATGGGTTCGGTTTATTTCATCTGATTTAAAAGCGAAAGATTTTAAGTTTCAAATGCATAATCCAAACTTCAATAATACACTTTAATATTCATTTTTTTAAATTAAAGTAGAAAAACAAAAAACCACATTTTTTTGGAAATGTAAATAATTCTTTGCTTTTTAAATAAAATAGTACGTTCTCAATATTTTTCGTTACATTCGTAATTGGAAATTCAATAGAATTGTAGATTTTTCTGTTGTTTTTATTTTAGTAAATAACTTGTTCCTGAAAGTTGTTGGTACAGGAAACTTTGTGTTAAACAATGCATCGCGATTCGCACTTTAGCAGCAACCACCAACTAATCCATGAACTTCTTCGAACGTCGTGGCTCGCAGCTTCATGTAGGCAAAGGCCTCATAAACTTTTTTCTCTATTGATTTGGATTGGATACGGCTAGTCGTGTGTTTTAGATCACGAAGGTCTATTTTTGTAGGTTGGCTATGTTTATATCTCGCCGTGTAGTGGAACTTAGGAACGAATACTGCACGGAGCGGAAACCAACGAAGTTAAATACCGGGAAAAAGTGATGTCTTAATCTTATGTAGTGGACGTTTTGTTCGTTTAATAATCTTATCATACGGATTGTCTGTTGATTTCTTAATTTCATGTATGAATATTGTCTGTTCATTTCTTCATCTCTATTATAAAGTTGTGTGTCGATTTCTTAATATCAAGTATGGGAAGTGCATGTTGATTTCTTTATTTCAAATCTGTGGGTTTTTGTCGGTTTCTTAACTTCAATTACAAGGGTTGTCTTTTGATTTATTAGTATGAAATACGTGAACTGCCTGTCGATTTTATTATTTCAACTCTGTGAATTTTCAGTCGATTTATTAATCTCAAATATGTGGGTTGTCTGTTGACTTCATACTCTCAAGTATGTGGATTGCTTCACGAACATTATACTTCGAACTTGTCGAGTATTACAGTGATTTTACAGGTGTCACAGTATTAATAATTAAACGGCCATAAAGTTGCACAGAATTCAATCATATCAATCCTATTATCTTCGAATAATGGAGATCGATCATCGTACCTCGACTCGTTTAGCTTAGCTGATTAAAATGGATCACATTTATGAACTATGTTGTATGTGTTAACATCCTGTACAAATGTAAACTGAACACGAGTTGCCCCACAACAGTAGCGCGCGCCGGCGCACGCCTTAATATAATTGATACGGGGTGGTGCAGGGGGGACGTGCCACTATAAAACGATAACTGCCTCGTGAACGCTTAACATATATATATATACGCATTTTCGACGTCCGGTCTCCGCGCTGAACGGTCGCGCTACAGCGCCCGGTAAGTGTGTGAGTTGCGAATTGCTAGTGCTCTTCAGTGTGTGTTCTGTGTTGCAGGTGTGCGACGCCGAGCCACATAGCGCCGTGTCACATCACCACCACCGTGCCGGGGTAACCTAACGGTGTCAACAACCGGCACGAGGTGGTATCCGTGTTCTAGTTAACGCACGCTGCACCGCGATCCCCCGCCTGCGGGGTCGCGCCGAGTGTTGCGTGCGCGTCGTGTTCCGCGCGCGTCGTCGCGTTTTGCGGCCTACCGCACCGCGCCCCGCGTCCCCCGCGCCCCCCTTTCTATCCGTTTTACCACACGACCCGGCCCGCGCGCCGCGCGGTCGTCGCGTCGCGTCACCCGCGGTGCTGCGAGAGCGTTCGGCAACGGCTGAGCACTCTCGCGGCTACCGCGATGGAGAGTAAACTCCAAATGTTCCTGAAGGAGCGCGGCCACTTCGACCTCCTGCGTGAGTTCGAGGCTTACTGCGCTTCCCCGGCCTCCCCTGAACCTCAGGTAGTGGTGTTTGATCCAGAAATGGATCTTGAATACACACTACCTAAAGAATCCAAAAAGCGGCCAGCCGCCGCCCGCCCGTCAGAGGGCATATCCTCTGACTCCGACTCCGACCCCGGATCGAGTGATCCAGATCACTCTGACTTCACCACGGTCCGGCGTCGAAAAGCTAAAAATGCTTCCCAACCAAGACGAGAAGCGTCCACTCACGCAGGCCTCCGATGGGTCTACGTATTACCACTTGACTCCCTCTTCAAAAAAGCCAAAAAAGGCTAATATTGCGAAAGCAACAGCTCCCGCCAAATCGACCCGGTCGATTTATGACTCCCCTGTAAGCTGGAGGGAACCTTCCCAGCCTACCACAGCCTCGCAAGGGGCGGTAGACGCTGGTAAAACTAAAGCGGCAGCTCCCGCGACCGCGAAAAGCGTAAGTGACAAGGCTGATGTCACTGACCCCCCCTCCTCTGCACCGCGCGGCCCGAAACCACCACCCATGTTCGTACAGAACAAGGATCGGTGGACCGAGCTGCGCAAAAGATGTGCAGAGAAAAAGATCCAAATCTCGCAAGCGCGTAATTCCGCTCTGGGATTAAAGCTGCAAGCGAAGACCGTCGCAGATTTTAAAAATCTGCAAAATCTACTAGTTTCATACAACTTCAAATTCCACACCTACTCCCTTAAAGAGGAGCGGGAAATTAGGGTAGTCTTAAGGGGAGTCCCTAAAGAAATACCCGTGGACGAGGTCAAAGAAGACCTCCAAGCCCAAAACCTTCCGGTTCAGTCGGTACGCCGCATTCTGAACCGTTCTCGCGAACCCCTCGATCTAGTTTTGGTCTCCGGCACAGCCGAGGCCAACGATAAGGCGACTAAAGCCGCCTTCTTCAAAATCAGGAGCGTATGCTCCCTTTCCGGCGTTAAAGCGGAGCAGCCCCGCAAACGCGCCTTACCTGGCAGTGCCATAACTGCCAGTCCTACGGGCATTCGTCCCGTCATTGCTTCCATTCTGCGCGCTGCGTCAAATGCCTGGGTGACCACGGCACGGCGCAATGTACGCGCAATAAGGACACAGACGGTCCACCCGCCTGTGTTCTATGCAAACAGAAGGGCCACACGGCCAACTATCTTGGATGCCCGCGTGCTCCTAAAAGACCCCCTCCACCCGAGAAGGCCGTGCCGCGCCGAGCGCCCGCGCGTCCTGTCTCGTCCACATTTAGTTACGCCCGAGCAGCAGCCGGACCGCGTAACGCCCCGCCCGCCGCAAAAAACATTCCAACACCCGCAGACGATCTGAGTCAGCTGGTGTCAATAATAACTGTTATTGACACGGGCGAGCTCGCGATCCTTGCAAAAAAATTCCGTACCGCCGCGAACCCGACGGAAAAACTAATTTGCCTAATTGAGCACGCCTCACTCGTGGAGGCGATCAAAAATAAACTGTAACCCGATGAATTAAAAAATCTATCTCCCTCTCATCCCATACTGGGCCGGTACGCCTGGTTAATAATCAATAATTCTTTTCCCACGCGACGCGAAGTCCCCAAACCTGTGTTTGTTGTTCGCATCATCCGCCCGTCAACGCATATTGACGCCGAGCCGGTAATATACGCGTTACAGTAGAGTCACCCCAAGGGAGTGCTTTTTTAGTGGGTAAAAATCCCACATACCCGGTCTCTAGGTCGCGTGGCCGGGCATCTTCGTCGTGAAGATTTTTACACTTCCAAAAAAAAAAAAAATGAACGCTTAACATCCTGTATAATAGCTAATCGACTCGGGCCCGTATTTTCATCTTAAACTGTTTGTTTTATACAGAGTTTAAATACAACCATTCTCTCTAGTCTTAGTTTTTGAAGATTAAGGAATAGAGTTATTGACAGTTACTTAAAAAATATATACTTTTTGATAAAATGAATAAAGTCAAACGAAAAGAAAATGATCTTATATATATAATACGTCATCTGATGACAAATTTGTAGATAATAACTAATAGCGTCCACAGAAGAAAATAAAAAAGCATTTTCTCACTTATCCTAAGTAACGTCTAAGAGCTGGCTACGCTAAAACGGTTTGTAACAACTACATTATTGATCTTTATTGAAAAAGGATCCTTCAGTATAGCTCGGTCCGTATCCATGACTCAGACTTACACTGGTAGATAGAAATATACCAGTGTAACCGCGTAGTGTAAAATAGGGCTGTGAGTTCTGAGATCTCAAATTGATGTATTGAAAAAGTTTTACCAGCTACATTGTAATGAAACAGCTTTTATTTATCTTTAAGAAATGCGGAAAAATATTGATTATTTGCTTATAACCAAAGAGTTGGCAGAGATCCTCAAAATGTTTTAATATTTATGATATAAAAAGCAATATGCGGCCGTTAGGGAAGGCGCAAGATGTAAGATATGATCCATAAAAATTGATGATTATTGAAAGAGTTTATAATTTAAATAAAACTAATGAGTAAGTGTGGATTAAAATATATAAGCTACTAATAAATAATACGGTCACTGATTCAAAATTCGAAAATACTTTAAATAATTTTTTTTTATAAACAATAATATTTTACAGATTGAATTATTTATTGGCAACATATTTTCTTGGTCTTTTTTCTCTATAACGTAAAAATGGGAATTAGTCGTATTCAATAAAATGTATCGAATAATTCATATGATAATGTAAAGTTATAATTGTTTTGCGATGTATACTAAGATTGAATTAGTTACCTATAGTTTTGTTTTATACACAAATTTTAGTTTTTATTTTTGTTTTACGTTATTGAAATAACAAATTTAATTTTTCATTGTTAATTTACGTTAGTTATGTTCAAAAGCTTAATTCTGGCCGGCCGGAATCATATCTTTCTATGATCGTTTGGATGGCGTATTTTAAATTTCAATTAGAACATCTCAGCACATAATGCGACACGTTAAAAAAAATACAGTTGGCAACCCTGACGTCATGCCGTTTGCCGTCACGACACCCGAGTCGGTCGTACCTCTCCAAGGCACGCCAATAAATATTTCACAATAAAACTGCGTTCAACACATGCATGCGGTTTCACTGCACGTTATATGTAGGCAGTATATTATATAAAAGCCATATGTAAAATTTCAGATAAAAAGCGGTGGCTAAAACCGCGACACAGGGTTATTACGAGCACGTTGTCGCTCGAGCGCTCTCAGCGAACGCCCGTCGCGTTTACAGATTTAAGCGTAAAAAACTAGTCAAGTGGGAGTCGAACTCGCCTAGCGAAGGTTCCGTACGGTCAATCTATTATTATTTTTTTAATTTGACTCTTACTTTGTTAATCAAAACAACTGTAAATTTAAGTTTGTACGTACAATATTTATAAATTTACCGTATATTTTTTTATATATTGGCATTCTTGTAAGTTTTCCTATAATATGTAAATAAAGAAACGTTTTCCGTGTTTCTTTCAAAATTTTAGGCTGAATAGCTGAGGGAATAGGAGGAATGCTCAATTTCTATTTATGTTCTTGCATTAACTAAAATTATAAAATAAATAAAAATATTTAAGACCCTCACAATAAATCCTTTCATTTGACATATTATTTATTTTTTTGCGTAAAAAAAATTTTTTCAGCATATAATTTGTGGCACATATTTCAACAGTTATTTTAAAAATACTTTAAGGTTTCTAAGCAATTTGTTGATTAAGTCAATATTTTCGGAAATATCCGCTCCAAAAATAACATAAATTTTGCGCCCCTTTCTTATTTTAAACACTTTACCAAAAAATTTGAAATGAATTATAAAGGTAACGCTTAATAAATACTTTGATTGCTGAAAAATTGCACTTCTCAACAAACGGAGGTAAGTGCCATGAAGATACGCTCTTTTGCTGGTGCACTTTAGTTTACACCAATTTAAGAATGATAGTCGACATACCTACTTATTTCTCTAATTCTAGGCGACTGAAGTGCTTATAGCTAGCGGTAATCATGAAAAAAAAGGTATTTTTTTTCATATGTAGTGTATTTCTTTGTAGTAACGGCTTCGGAACACTAAGCATGTTCCGACATGCTTTTAACTGATTTTTTAGTTCAATTTCATAAATATGTTAAGCTTTATTAATTTTTGTTTTGTAGAGCCGCAGACGACTGTAAGATGCAAGAAGCTAAGTAATTTCTGGATTCTCATAAATAAGGCCACATATTATGTTTATGATATATTTATTGTTAAAAACATTTTTTTTAGCAGTATATTTCTCCACTATATACCCACTTTGCATTATTTAGAACCATCGCAAAAAGCAGTGGGCCCAGACTTTCTTAGGGACGTCTCCAATAGCCATTCGAAAGGTATCCATCGCCACTTCGGGGATTATGAATCTTATACCTCTATGCTCGTCTCCGATTTCCGAAAATAAAAAAGATCATAAGGCACAAAATCCGTACTGTATAGCGCATACGTCGTCGCTTCTACATTCAAGGCTATCACGAAATCATTTTTCACCTCAAATGCGTGGACGAGGGTCCGCAAAGACTTTCAAGCAGTCTGGTCAAGCGCGCCCTTGAGTACCTACCACTTTGCGGTTGCAGCTCTTTGGTTTTCAAAACTTTTTTAACTCTCGCCGACAAATGTCCAAACGACCGAGCCACTCCGCCGATCGGTTTTTTTTTAAGCATCAAAGCAGTGCACCCGGCTCTCGTCGTCTGTGACTATGTTATGCGCAAACAATGATTGTACTTTCCTATATTTTTTTATTCGTTTTGTGACACCACCCGACGTACAGTGATTTCTAGTAATCCATTAAATCGTGCGGTATACAAACCCAACTTCAGATGGACACGCAGCTGCAGTAGAGACTTGCTCAGAAGTAATTTTTTTATCAGGTTTAATTAATTAACGTACAGCATCAATATGAGTTTTAGTAACCGAAATCGGCGGTCGACCATCACATAAGCCGTAAAAAAAGTGATGACGTTCACGTCTGCATTCTCAAAACCTGGAATACCCAGACCTGAGATATGCAACTTCATCACAAAACGCCCATTTAAGTATCTGGCAACTTACTTGTTGACCACAGAAAAAATCTTAGAAAACCATGGTGCAAATATTCTTTAGACTTAAATCCATTGTAATACAGGCATACAATTGTTAAATTGTTATAACGTGTGTCTCAATGTAAAAACAAACACAAACCCACACTAAATTGCCACATACTCCTAAAAAGATACATTTACAAAGTCCTAATTTTTTTTTAGTTTTGTTGTTACAGAAGGCCAGTTTCAGTAACTTTCAATATGACCTACGTATCAGCGTTCATTTTGAAAGAATTGTTGTATTCGTATTATTTTTAATATTTATTAAGAAATATGAGTATTTTTGAGGCAATGTAATTGAAAAAAATGTACGATGAAATAAACAAAGGAAATATAATAAATTTTCATGTTTATGTTATTTTGTTTTAATCTAAATTTATACTTAAGCGGACAGTTCAGTTTTAGAAATCAACTATACAGAAAATATTTAACTTTTAAAAGATGATTAAAAGTGACTTTTGATTGAACAGTAATATTTGTGCAGGTACAAGAGTGGTGAATGCTGACACTGACGCCCTCTGTCAGTACTTTAGCCGTTAACCCATTTGGTGCCACATACACGCCGCCGTGGAATAATACCCAGCCAGGCCCACGGCGCCGTGGATCACGACCGTCTTATTTCGAAGCGCTAATTTGCCGTCAGCTTTCGAGGTAGAGTTATGTTGCTTGTGCGGCCACACGCACGATTTTTCGATCTCGTAAAAACCGTTCACGGATTTTAAGTCGCGTATTATTTGTTTTTTATAGACGCTTGTAAAGAATACGTAATTTTCGCACCAAAATGAGTGATGTGCCGGGTCCGTCGAAACGTTTTTCTACAGACAATTCTTCGATTTCCGTGGTTAAAAAACGCCGTAAAACAAATCAAGATCGTAGTTTGGAGGAAAGTGATTGCTCAAATGAGGAAGCTGCTTATTCACGGCGTAATGATGAAGATCAGTCAGATACGAGCGGAGGTAGCGGTACCAGTATATTCGATATACTAACCCAGTCAAAAGTTATGTGTAACCCATAATTACAGATCGAAATAAGATAATCTATCCTCCCCACGGCGCCGTGTTATTGGCCACACATATGCTGCCAGGCCGGATACACAGCACCTTTTCGTTTTTTCTTTAAAAGTATATTGCCTTTATTCGTGACCTGAAGATGTATGGACCCGCCTTTACGTATGACCGTGATCCAAGTCACTTCAAGAAGCTTAATATTTTCTTTTATAGCGTGAATCCATAAGTTCAGTGCTTTAAACCTGCGCAGAGGAACATTTTTCAGCCGGTTACAAACATTGAAGTGACCAGTGTCATTTGTTTTGACAGCGAAGTGAAACACCGTGGTCAAGCCTGCAGCTCGGAAAAATTCCACAAGAATAATTAGTCTTCAAAGTGCATTTAAAGAACGTACAGGGTATAACCCAGTACCATAGTTTTAGAAAAGTTGTGGAATAAAGTTTTACATAACTGAAAATTTGCTTTTAAAAATAAAATTCTCTGATAAATTGACAGTTCTTCATTGTGTTCATAAAACAAATGAATATGCAAAGTTTAATTTTTGTATTCTTAAATCAGAATTACAATTTTCCAGATATTTACACATCTTACCAACATCCCTTTATATAATGTGGGTGAACTATCTTTGTAATTGTAGAGGTGTTATACATAATTTATGCAATATACAGCGTTTATGAGAAGCAACCTTGCAATGGATGAATTTAAAAACTGTAGTCTCATATGGTATCCATAGAAAGGCGGAGGGTCACCGAAGACCACCCTTCCGTTGGCTGCCGACTTACCACAACTCAAAACGCCCAAATAGATGAGGAGTGCCAACCAGACTCCAGCATATTGGGAATGGAAATGAACACAGTCGACTAGTAAGATCTGACTGTGTGATTTCTACATCCACCTTTTTTTTTAATAAAAAAAAGCAATTTTTATAAATACTTATTAATAAAAGAATACGTTTTTGACGGGTCGCCTATCGCTACAACCATTTGGCTCGTTTACGCCTCGTAAGTATTAAAAGATAATCTAATTATTTTATATTAAAGAAAATTATTTTATTATAATTAAATAGATTAGTATATCTCTTATATAATAGAATAGAATATGCTTTGGATTTAAAAACGTAGGTCAAAGCAATTTCATTATTTTAGAGGTCTGTGGTAGAGCCACGTGCTGGTCATTTTGGCTGCAGTACGAAAATTGAAATGAACGGAAATGGAAATGGAATGAAATGAAATGGGAATGGAATTGAAACACCATACTCTCACAAAATAAAGCAGTTTCTGCTGTTGCTTTTCGACCATTGAATGAGACTTCCGGTGACCCACTGCCCTAGCATAATATATATCCTATTTCGTCGTAAGAGATGGGCAACCCATCGGTACTTTCGTTTGACCTTCGAAATGCTGTAAAAAAAAGAGAAGTATCAAAATTAACTCGAGACCAGCTCCACAGCATGGACTGCACCAGAATATACATATAACAGAAGGGGATGGATACACCTTTGACAATCGTTTTCTTTGAATTTACCGTTTAAAAATAAGAATATAAAATGAAAATGTAGCCTGTAGTTATTTAATTAAAAACGTAACCAGTATTAATTAGACTTAAAAATGTACGCAGTGTTTATTCCATTAAAACATGTACACATTATTCGCTCTGTTCAGAAGTTTAGACGGCGTTTATCCGGCTTCGAAATGGGAAGTGGGATTTATTTAACTTGAAATTACAAGGATTATTTATTTTCATTAATTAAACCGTCCTGTTACAAAATGTGAATGGTACTTGTTAATTTAATAAAATTTAATCAAAGTTTTATTCCGGTCAAAGAATCAGATAATATTTATTCAATTCTACCTTTTTACATATTTTTTTTTTCATTAACGGGATTTAACCGTAGATAACTCAAATTTGACAGAATAAAGCCGAGTTCATAGCGAAAATTTGCGATTTTCCCGCTAGAGTCGCGGAGAGGGCGCACGCGGCGTGAAAAAAAATTTCCCTCTTTATATTCAAAGGAGTTGAGGCGTGCGATTTAAATTGCAATTTGTTTGCGGCGGGGCCGCGTGTTACAGGAAACCGTTTAACATATAAAATTTCAATTTAACGCAAACATTTAATTGACAAAAATAAAACATGCAATACAAAGCGTGTGTGCAAAAAAAAAATATAAATGTTTGAGAAATTGGAGATTATAATTAAAAGGAAATGTTACATACATTTGCCATAGATCCAGTAACTACTGAGTTTCATTCCAACCAAGGCGAATTGATTTCCAAAAAAATCTCTGTACACTCGCGCTGCGGCTCGAAGATCACGTTAAGTCGTCAGCCATGGACGGTGTCATAGCATTGGTGACAAAGATCATCAGCAGCTCCTAACCCTTAGTAAGCCGGTATGGATAGTCAAAGGTCCTCGGTCCTCAGTCTAAAATAAAAAGTTGTGGAGAATATGTTCTAGCAACGGGGTCAATAAAGCTGATGCCTACTTACTGAACATCTTCGTCGCTAATTTATCAGCAATGTAATACATTCCGTGCACCACAGTTTCTGCTAAAGAGCGATGAACCGTCACACCAGTAGTGTCCACTTTAGATATATTTAAGAAATTAACAACCCATATCGTTCAAGCCATCGTGTTCTCAAATTCATATATTTTTTTCCTGAGACAAAAACTTCGCAGACAGCGGACCGGGATAGACGCACGACAGTAGTCACGCAACGTTGCAGTCGGCGAGAGATCACACAGCGTTGCACGCGAATTATTTCGTAATAACAACAGAAATGCGGTCCAGTGCGAGATCACCTTCATACATATAAACAATAAATATCCGGAGTGACGGCGCTATAGTGGCGCCACCGGACGATCTCGACCACGCTCCCTGGAGGCGGGCTAGATCGAGGCCGGCTAGGCGAGTCTCGTCTGGCTGACAAACGTTGCGCGAACAGACATAACCGTCATTTTATTGCCTTTGCAGTGAAACTCGCGCAGGCAACGAACGCAATAAACGTGGACCTGGTACACGGAAAACATCAATAATCCGGGGTGACGTGAAAAAACACTACCTTGATACGCTTATTATTATTATTATATATATTATTAAATATACTACAGTGGAATCTCAATAACTTGAATGTCAAGGGAAATGCAAAAAAATTAGAGTTAACGAGTTTTTGACTTAACAAGAACTTCGAGATACATATGACTGTGTCGACAAGGAACAAACATAACGTTCACAGCTGTTACTTAGAAAGTTTCATGAATGTATTCATTCATTGCACGTGTACAAGACAAAAACAATAGATTAGAATCCCCGAACCCAAACATTCATTTTGGAATTTACTGCTATTATTTCGGGGAATTCCAAGTAAGACGTCATTATATTTTACCAGCTACGACTTACGGAATCTCCTTTCTGAAATTCGAGTTATAGAGTGTAAATATGTATTATCAATACTTCGTAGGGAAATAACGTTTTGTTCGAGTTACAAAATCTAAATAATTCGAGATACCGCGTATTTAGGAGTTCATCGGAAGGGAATGGCAATTTTTTTCGACTTACTGAGGATTTCGACTTAACGAGGTACTAGTTATTGAGATTCCACTGTATATTATATTATATAAAATATAATATATTGTTAATTATACTATTATTCAATTTATGTACATGGATGCGACCGTCGATCAATAAACATCGTGACGCGATCTGCAACCACTAATCGGTGCTAACAACAATGATAATTATAATAATACACGTATAAACACACACCCGTTTCCCCATAAGGATAGGTAGAGAACATAGACTTCCGCGTGGTACTATCTTTTTCATTAAGAATTAGTCAATGTCCATCCTTTGGTAAAAAAAGATAATTATTTTTAGAGTTCCGTAAGCTCGGAGAAAAGAGCAGCCTTACAGTAGTCGTATGTGGTGTGTAAGACCACACATCTCACCTTGGTGTTAAGTAATGTTAACATTATATCCTGAAAAACATTATTCTGGTATTATTTGAATTTAATTTTCGTAACGAAAAATTATTCTTTTTAATGATAATTGTGTTTTATTTAATTAACACTAGGAGTAAGGCAATTTTTTATTAAATTCCGTTATTTTGTAGTATATTATGCTAGAGTATATGGAAATATGAAAATTTTTTCTACCACACACTCTCGATATGTATAGACGTGTCGTTTTCTTCATTAATTTAGATAAGGATTCAAACAGACTACTATATTTTCCTATCTCGTTTGCTGCAGCTCTCAATTTCTTAATTAAAATGCGTTTGACGATTTGTGAGGCTGAAAGTGTACGAGATTTTCAGGATGCTATAAAATAAGTATGATTGTTTTGTTAACTGCCGGGTATAAATTAGACGATGTAATTTATATATGTCGGTGCTTCTTATGACATTTTCATCATTTATTCCCAGTACGGCCACCGAAATAAATACGTAGTTGTAACAGAGCGGAATAGGGTTTTTTAATTCTAATATAATCACATTACTTGACGCAATTTACTCTTTATTGCTATTACATAATTCTTTTTTAATTTTTTCTTGTTCCAAGTGTGAAGCAACAAAAAAATAATCAAAAAATGTAACTCGCTTACTTCACATGCTTACTTTAAGTTGTTGAAAGATTTTTTGTCTCCCAGTCCATTTTAGGCATATTTTACCAATGTTTTCGAGTTGCATGTTCGAATCGGACAAGCGTTCATTCTTCATCGGTATAAAAATTCTGCACATCAGCTGATAATCTTCTTTTTTTATTTTTCGTTATTTTCTGATCTCGGAACGTTCCTTCTTATTCGCTATTTACGACAATCATCTCTTACTTGTTTATGCTATGGGTTAATAGAGTTGTTTGTTTGTCCCAACAAACAAATCGATAGACATCATTATGGACATACTCTTGTCACGACAGACTAAATAATTATTTATGACTGCCGAAATTGTACCGTAATTTGTTGATTGGAGAAATATTTACTTTCATAACATCTTATTTTTCGTATAAAATTGTGTGTTTTCCTTAAGCGGGCAAGACACTTAATCAAAAGCAAAATATGATACGAACTAGATTGTTTTTTTTATATTCAGTACTCATTTTCAATTGCTACTTTTTGCTTTAACAATTAGTCTTTGTACTAACAGGAAGACTAGTACTGAATAATGAATTACACTTTAACTAAAACACTACTCAATATAAAAATGAATTTTAAGGATAAAAATAAATTCAAAGAACAACATCTCTATAATAGTCCATCAGTCATATGGCCCTTAATTAAATGTATTTCTTTTGACTGACAAAATTTATAATTCTGTCATTAAAAAAACTCAATTTAAATGTGTTCTTACTGAATTCTTTTTCTAATTTTTTAATTTGTTTAGCGCCCAACTAAGGGTTTAATCGAAAGTGACTGTTTTCAGACCTACCTTCGAAAGTCGAGTTTTTTTCTTCTCGTTTTAGGGTTTTTGAAACTTTATTATACCCCTTTTCCGCCTCATGTCTGTCTGTTTGTGCATGTGCCTATGCGTGTGCATGTGCGGTGTGTGTGCGTGTGTGTGTGTGTGTGTGTGTGTGTGTGTGTGCGCGGGCGTACGCTAGTGTGTGAACGTTGTATAAATAATCAATAAATATATTTGTAGATTTTTTTTTAAAATACGCATAAATTCCAAAATCTAAATACTGATAGATTTTCTGCTTAAAAAACAACTTCTATCGTTGCAAGCTGCACAAAATTGGTGGGTTTGTTCGAGAGATATAGTTACATAATACATAAAAAAAAAAATTGACAGTTAACAGAAACAAGAAAAGGAGTTTTTCAAAATGACATGTGTGATTCTTGATAAATTAATGTTTTGTCCTTGGTCATTTTTTTTCTGCTTAAAAACTGCGTAGAGTACCATAGAGTACCACAAAATTGAACTATTCATTTGGAAGATATAGTCGTTGAAAAGTTAATAAAGCATTCTTTTTAATATACGTATATAGATTTTTGAACTCAAAAAGCTCAAACACACGCATATACACGCACACAGACACACAAACACACTAATACTAACATACATGCAGATATTATTCTCAAAATCATCTAAATAAATTCCTAAGACTCTGAAACGTCAAGACCTGATGAGAACTCGATTTTCTAAAATCAGACTGAAAGAAGTAATATTTCTAATAATTTTTCAATTTTTAGAGCGGAAAGTTAATAAAGTCCACTCGATATAGAAGGGAAGGCATTTATTCTAGTTCGACTACACCTAATAAGAACGTAGTATTTCTATTGCATTAATTAAAAGGAACTTTCATGAAAATAAAATGTTTTAATTTAATTATGAGAATATTCTTACATTTATTATAGTAGAGCCGCATTAAAATTAACAGCTAATGCTGTTATGTCGTCCGGTAAGTGAGATTTGCGGTGGTCCAGTCTCCTACATTTATCTACTCCCCCCTTCATCATATATCCTATCCCTTCCCGAGAGGTTGCAACGCGTCGATCCTCCATTGTTGCTAGTGTCCACGGACGGCGGTGACCGCCTACTCTTCGCTGGCCAGCACTCTCGTTTGCCTGTTTGAGTACCGCAAAGAAATGCATAGGTAGATTTGTTCGTTCCGAGAAGGTCATAACGAATACATGCAATATCCCGCGCGACTGCATCGCGTAACAGTCGTCGCTCGAGCGCCGCATCGCGCTACGAATTTCTGCAATTAAAACTTGGAGCGGCGGGCAAGTTGGCGACAATCCTAAAGTTGTTCGCGACCCGAAAGCTGGAAACACTTAATTGGGAAACTAAACATTCCGGCATGTGTTGTTCATGGCGGATCATGCGGTGGGACATAATTTTTTGAATGGTATGTATGCATATTTTGCAAAAATATTATTCATGAGCATGTTTTCGACAGAAATTTATAAATAGGAATTTAAACAATTGTAAGTCGGTCTCAGATGTAGGGCTGGCCCGATTGTGTTTCAGGCCCTTAACTAAAAATAAATAATTGCTTTGCTAAGCTCTTTTATATTTGAATTTTTCGTGATAACTATAAAAAAAAATTATACAGCACGAAAATAAATACAAAACATCATAACAGACTGTAATTCGACTCCAAGTCGTCTTTCATATAATTAAACAACCACAGTAAGTAATTAAACTCATTAGTCCGCTATAAATTTCAACAACATATTTTACATACGTTTTCACTAAATAACCATTTTGTATTTTTCTTTTTGTTAAAAGCTATTTAAAAAATGGAATATTTGTTTAGGTTTTCCTATAAACTATAAGTGACGCCCTATATCTGCGTTTTTTAATAATTTCAAACGTTCTAATTATACATAAGACTTAATTTTCTCATACTTTCTTTAATATATTTTTAACTATTTACGATTATAAAATAAAACATATTCTTATTTCTCATAGAGAACCTGTTTATTTAATAAGTCATAAGACATGTTTACTTTTTTAAGTTTTTGATTTTTCTCATAAAATTCACCCCATAATCGATGCATGTCACCCACTTATGAAATTAAACAAATATATTTTGCATGTTAGATTTGAATAAAACGGACTGGAAACAGCAGAAGTCCTATACTGCATCAGATCCCTTTCAGCAAAACGTGTACGGAACCTCAACAATGACAGGAAAGGAGGGACCTTAAACACGATCGGAATAGGGTGCTTAAGGCTGAAGTAAATCAGTCATTTTTGTACCTCCGTTCCCGCTGTATTTTCCAATTTTGCTTTCGTTTTCGATTTCAATCCTGATCACAGTTCTGCTTTCGATTTTGGATTCACTTACGTTCAAAACCTTTTTAGGCAAAAGTACGTCCCGAACGCGTAAAACAACTCAACAATACATCACAATCGGATGAATGCTGCGAAACCTCATAGAAGACGAACAACAAATATTTTATTTTTATATACCAGATAAGAAACATGATTTTGGGATCTCGATGGTAATATTACACGAATAACCTTTTCGTTTGCGAGAGAGGCGACGAGGTCGTCCGACATTAGACCTAACCTAGCAAACACTAGACAGCAGCCCGTTTGCGCAGTCAATCTACGTCGGCGTCAAGCCGACGTATATTGTTGTTGTGCCGACGAGTGGACCTTTATTAATAAAAGGCTTTAGGATGAGAGTATGCTAGAAGAGTTAGAAGGTTTAAACGTAGCTTCTTCACTTTCTGAGACACGTTCCTGGGACACACCCCCACAAACTTATTATGTCAGACTGAACTTAGATCTTCAGATCTAAGATCTTTCATGACTTGCTTACACGTTCGAAAAGTATGGTACGAGTCCATGAAGATGATGTAATGCCAACCGTCGTGAAGAAAGAGCGTGCAAAGAAAAAAGCCGTATAAGCCGTGTTTTTCAGTACAGGCTAGGTCAAAGCTATTAAGTTTAAAGAATAGGAAACTGTCACGGTAGCCTGGCACATGCGACACCGCTTGCGAGTTCTCCATACTCTTAGAATTAAATGCTGCACCACGACAGAGCATCCTTCTATGCCTGCCTCCCTGTCAACTTTTTGAAGGTGAGTAACAGTGTGGTCTTAGAGCATCGGCCTTACTCACCGGATCTCGTACTGTGCGACTTTTCATTGTTTTATAACTGAAAAAAAAAAGCGTGGTCTCCGTTTTACATCAAAAAAAGATGTCGACTTCGCTATTATTGAATATTTTGATTCTTTTTCTGTAAACGACTTATGCCACACACATGTATTTGTGGAAAATTCGCAAATTCGACAGAGGTGTATCAATGCCGAAAGATTCTACTTCGTACATATTGTATGTAAATCTGGCCAGTCTTGCTTATGCAGTTTTCCTGCATCTCAATAACTTTGGAGTAACCCTCGTGTTAAATTATAAACGGCAATAATAGTCCGCTTGTGCAGCTCGTAAATTGTGTTAATGTCGCCCGCACGACCATAAAATAAAATTGCATAGACAATGAAACCATGACAGAAACTCGTACAGTATGTTCGTTTCGACTAAGATAATTTAAAGTGCAGTCGTCGGCAGTGAATCCGATGCGAAGATGGTGTCTTCAAATTTAAACTGTCGAAGCAAACTCGACGAGCTATTTCTATTCGAGATCTGCTTGTTAACAAACTACCGCGGCGGTACTTCGTCATCGGTTCCTGATGAGGCGGCGTTGCTCTGTCGTACTCATCACGATCACACGTTAACGAGGCCCGAGCGCGCCCGCGCAATGCGCGATCGGCGTTGAGTCAACAGCCGAACGTAACTCGCCGCTTAAACACCGAAAGTACAATAATTTGCGAAACGCTTTCTTTTCATCTGAATATAAATGTCGCAATTTGCATTTCAATTTTGTAACGGCCCAGTTGTTTTTTTTTTGCGACTTGCCTTTTTTTTTTAGGGTTCCGTTACTCGATTAGAATAAAGGGAACTTTATAGGATTACTTCGTTGTCCGTCCGTCCATCTGTATGTCTATTTGTTTGTCTATCTTAATCCTGTTATTCAAGAGGCCTGAAGTCTTTTAGAACTGCAAAAATATTAAGCTTGTAAGTAATAGCAAACAAAAAACACCGACAGTTATGTCTTATATTTTGAAAATCGTATAAGTTAAGAAAATTTAAGTTCCCTAATGTCTGGAAATTCAAAAAGTATTAAGATAAGGTTGGGTTTCCCATACCACTTCCATCTTATTGGAGGT
Source organism: Eumeta japonica (assembly GCA_005406025.1). NCBI lineage: Eukaryota > Metazoa > Arthropoda > Insecta > Lepidoptera > Psychidae > Eumeta > Eumeta japonica. The sequence continues at coordinate 52,628 of BGZK01001664.1, read as the reverse complement.
AGAATTTTTCATTGAACAATAGGTAACTTGAATCAATAAAAAACTTAATCAGCTCATTCAACATGTTATTTTAATAAAATCAATACCTTCCCTTACATAGACAGACTGTCCCATTTTTGTTAATAATATCAAACGCTTTTGATGCAACGTCTAAAAATACTAAGCTCGTATAATCTGGTGGTAACACTAAATTTTTTTATATTATTTACATATTCAAGTATTTTTTACTCTATATTCGTATGTAGAAACTACAAGATGTAAAGTTTACGATTAAGACTTTGCCAAGGCAACTAAAAACAATTACAACTTACGTTATACAATTTAATTTTTTTTTAAACCATTTCATAAAATGTCATTAACAAATACAAACACGAAATGTTACACCACTCAACAATTATTTAATTGTCCATATCTTCGCGAACCTAATTTTAATCGTAAGTTTACTGGACGGAACCATAATGTCAAATTTAGAAAATATATTTGATTTCTTTTAAAAAAAGGGAACAATAAAATATTGGAAATTAAATCCGATATTCATGAAAGACAAAATTCGTCGAGACTCTCAATGGACGAAATATGTACATATATAATTAAATCCGTACGGAACGCTCAGAGTGCCAGTCCTGTTCGCGCTCGTCCGGTGTTTTTTGGAACCCTACGCGGTTCCCCCGCGTTTAATATATTTCGTGTCGCTTTTGACGGTTGCCGTAGAAATTGTTTTCCTTCTGGACAGGTAGAAGGGGTGGAGGTGCACCCCCCGCGGCCCCCCGCGTGTAAAACAATTTATTGCACATTTATGATTATAATGTGACGACGGTTAATTAGAATGAATGGAGAACGAAAATAAAGCCGCGTTTTTTTTTGTTTTGAAGAAACACAATGAAATATTTTATCGTGAATTGTGTTTGCAGCTCGAGAGTATATACTGAAAAAAATTACATTGTAAAAAATTATATTTATGTTTCTAAGTAACCTCGTTTAACCTCTTTGAACTTAATGTTGTATCCATGTTGAGTTGAGAAAGTTTCATATCGTAAACTTTTTTTACAAAGCTTTTCTATATCGACAAGTTTTGTAGAAAGTTAAGTTTGATGTATTCCCAACATCTGTACCAATATCATAAATCCGGACGAGACTACGTTCGTGTATTTTGATGAGCTTTCGGAGCTGGGCTACTGGACCGATCACGCGAAAATTGGTAGGGAGCAGATTAATGTTTGTGAATGAATATTGGATATTCTTTTTTATCGGATGCCACTTCTTAACACATCATACATTTTAATAAACCACTTACCTATTGGCGATATTTGTGTCGAGATGTATTTTTAGATGGCACTGTGTGACATTCGTGATTAAAACCAAAAACTACACGTTTGAAGAAATATTTTCTTTGCATTATGATTCAATACTTTTAAACCGGAGTACAATAAAGTTTCTTCAATGGAAATCGATAACGGAATAGAGTTTTTAAAAAAACTAACCACAAGTGTCTCCAAGTTTTATTAAATTTAATTTTTATTTACACATAGACGCATATAGATTTGTGCTCGCAATTTTGATCGTAAATAGATTACATATTTCAATTAATATTATTTTTTTTCATATACGTTATTTTATTTCTTGTGGTTATTGCTCGCAAGGGCACTTTTTTTTCTAAGCATAGTGGAAGACACTTCATTATTTAGAGCGAGGAATACCACGCGGTCGATATTAAGGGCCTCTTTCGCCTCGATATTAAGGGCCATCCTTTTTAAATTGACATTAAAAAAGAAGTAATTTTACAATAACACGTCCTCCTTTCATCGGTTGTTCGGGCTAACACACATTAAAAAAAAAGACATAAAACGCAATTTTTTTAAAGTGACTTGTGTCAGCTTAAAAGGATACGATGGAAGAGGTTAAATACTTTTTATTATCCGAAAAATTCAATTTATTATCTAAATATAATATAATTGTTCATCATTATAAAACATTTTTATTCATTACTAGCTTTTGCCCGCAGCTTCGCTCGCATGGATTACAATATTTAGACCATTTTAGAAACGCTCGTGGCGTTTATTCATATTTTTCCCACAAGATCATTTTAAATAACCTCCCTAATCTTTGAAAGATTATGGGAGAAGTCAAGCTGTATCTCTGGTTCTACCCAACAGAATTAGATGAAACATGGCTTAGATGTTAAATTGGATCCAACTCTACCAAACTATGAAAATTTCATCAAAATCCGTTCAGCGGTTATTGCATGATACGGTAACAAACATATAGACAGACAGACAAAAATTCTAAAAGCTATTGTTTTGGCTTCTGTTGCTGTTATTAACTCCCCATATTAGTTTTTTTTTATATCTATAATGTACAAACATCGACCTGTTTTATCATACGTATATAATATGAAATTTGCGGGATGGGAGCTGATGAGGACCATCGTTATCAATATCACCACCCATGCGATGAGGATGGCCGGGACTGACGGCTTAATAAGCTATCCGAAGAGCTGAGCGCGTCGTGTAATTTGACTTAGAAACTCACCGGTCGATTTTTCCTTGGTCAAGATCGAACCCTGTACCTTCTTATCCGAAGGCGTTGTCTTTAATCATGGAGTCGGTAGCGCCACCATGCAAGCCGCGTGAATTTAAAAATTGTGAGAACGGGTACACTTCACGCCAATTTTAACTACCACCCTGAAAATGAAGTCTCACTACTGCATAAAGTGCTTTTTAAAAAAATTTAAAGTCTAAATATCAAACTATAAAATCAGCTTATCGACTAAGAAGCCATTTTCATGTGTACTGGCCACTTTATTCAGTTCTCTTATCAACTATAACTTGTCATTTTCTTTAATGAATACTAAGTTTGTTTTTGTGCTCCAAAACCCTTTACTGTATTTTATAAGAATTTAATCGATTTTGATTTTCCTGCTGTTGTTTATTAATCTTGTCAACAATTACAACTATTAATTTGATTTTTTAATTTATTGCAATAACATAAACATATCTTCCAGCTTCATGCCCCAAACAATATCGGAGATGTAAATCTGCAATATTAGGATCTCTTTTTCTTTCAATTCTTCGGTATCGATATCGGTACAAATAGAAGATGAAGTATTTTTGTATTCACGTTTCCATTTAAAAAGGAATCGGCCTTTTTCACAATAAACTCGTGTATAAATTCATTTGAAATCCCGACGACAACAAGCAGCGCATCACGAACAACCTTCCCTCCCATATCCCCGGCCGCGGGAGGGCGACATTCAATTAAGCAGCCGCGAAGAGCCGCGCCGCTCGCCGCCCGCGGGCATCTTTGCATATAACTTTTAACGTATACGTGTTGCGACAAAAATAACAAAATTCAGTATCGCCAAGCTCAGCGCTTTTGACACATTAAAAATAAATACAACATAATCAATAAATAATACCTATCTGATCGGCTAAGCAGGATATAACAGTATTTAACTTCCTGCTATGAAAATCGAAAAATGTTTGTCAGATCTTGGTGTTTCAGGGTCATAGGAATTTATTTCACCCGTTTTCCGATTGACGTCTGTATAGTGTGTGTGTGTGTTTGTGTGCCTGTGTGTACGTGTGTGTGTGAGAGAGAGCGAGAGAGAGTGTGTGTGTGTGTATGTGTGTGTGTGTGTGTGTGTGTGTGTGTGTGTGTGTGTGTGTGTGTGTGTGTGTGTGTGTGTATGTAATGTGTACGTGCATGTGTGCCTGAGTGTGTATCTGTTGGAGAAATTATCAAGAGGTGTTTTGTTACAATATTTGTTAAACTACTATGTCGATCAGTTCCAAAGGCTAATAAGCTCTTCTACTTGGAATGCAACGTGAGTTGTTGGAAGCTGCATCGAATTCGAGGTATGTTCGAGAGACATTATTAACTTGAAATTCGCAAAATTTTTTTTTTCAAAATAACTTCTAAGGTTCATGATCGATTCAAGTTTGGTATCGGCCAACTTTCTTTGCCTAGAAAACTGCTTTCAATGCACTAATACAAATAAAACAACGTATTCGATAGATAACTTAGTGTATAAATAAAAAATCAAAATTTATTTAAATAAGTTTAGATGTTTAAACTCGAAGAAAGATGTTCGAATCCAGAACGTAGTAGTAGTATATTTTTGTGTTAGAAGAGCTTAAAAAAGCTCTTAGCCTCTCTTAAAGAAACTTTTAAGCTCTAACTCACTAATTTACGACTATGTGTATTTTAAAAAACTTTGAACTCGAAAGTAGTACAATGTTTCAAGAATGGCCTATAAGGTCGACTGTTTTGTCGAATTTTCAACTCAAAAAGCACCTTCGATAATATCATAGCGGGAAGTTATAGGGATGACCTGTAGCAGCAACTGTTTTATACAATTTTGTTTGCGGTCAACATAATGTTTTTCATTCATATTTCAAAAAACCATTTGCCTAAAGAAGATCTGTTCGATTTTTGATCTCTGTAAAACTGATGTAACATTTGTGTATCTAATATATAAAGTAACCTTGCTGTTTTTTGAAAACATTTCAAATATGGCAATAATTTTTTTCTTTCTCAATATCACTCATCCATAATTTATTTGTACAAATTGAGATTAAATTTGCCATTACATTATTTTTAACTATAGACAATACTAAGTCAAGTCCTACGCACGCGGCTTCGCTAACATCAACCTGTTTCTGTAACCGACCGATCCATTTCGCTCTCGCCCTTGGGGCTCTTCAACAATACGTGCGTAACAGGTAATTTTAGACTATTCTGCTTACGAAAATAACTTCAAAAAATATTAAATCTTGTAACACGTGCTAAAATAATAGGTTGTGGAGCATCTACATCACTAATATGAACCGGCTGAACCGGTCAGATGCCACAATTCACTGTATAAAGGACGCGCAGTTAAAGCTTCCGCTATGACAATTTCATTCAGTGAGTGCGAGCTCCGGTGGTCGACTCTCCTCTCTGTCATTCTTTTCTAAAAAGATTCCAGGTGTTCATTCACCAAAAGTCGGACTGGTGACATTCTGGGGTTGCGGATGTCCATGAGCAGTTGAAAAAGCTGGTGCGATTGCAATCGCTACAGCGAGCTCTAGTGCGAACACTAGATTTCGCTGCGCCGTCGCCGAGGGACTCCGACGCTCCGATTCGGCTCGCTTTCGCAATCATTTCGCCTGTAAATACACGAGCGATAAAATGTAACGTAATTTACAGTCCGCCGGCAGCGACCGAATATGAATGCTAATGTAATGAACGCCGCTGAGCGGTTTTGATTCAAATGCAAATCGCACGATATCCGCGGCCGAATGATTCCTGCATTAACAGCGTTCCTGTACCGCTGCAATTCACGCTGCACTGCACATTCGCCCTGGAGCCGTTCGAGTATTTCCTCGGAAAGTGCATACGATGCGGCATAGCCGTGCTGTGACCGAGCAGGCTGCAACACGAAGATGGGCCGGCTCGGCCATTAACGGACCACACTCTCCACAATACAGATGTGAGGCCTAGTAGCAGATTCTGTAGTTGCGATTTGTCCAGTGAACAAAAGCTCCGGCAGCCCGCCATGCGATCTTTTATGCCTTTCTAAAAGACCACCGGTGGGGCACTTATGACTCCTTTGTCTGTGTTTTGTTTCTGTTCTAAAAATAGTTATTTACTTATATGTTAGGTAGGGAAAAGGTTTTTTTTTGTATTTCATAAGTAAAAAGTTGCAATAAAATCTCTTTGGTTGAGCTGTTTGTATCTGGTTAGTTTTGATGGTATTAGATGTATGACATTAAAAAAAAAAATACAAACGGTGCCTCGTCATTTTTCAATTTTATCTATCCACAAAAATGAGTGAATCTAACATAGAAGCGTTGAAGTATTATTACAAAAAAGGGAAAAATGCGTCACAAACCGCAAAAAAATTGTGACATTTATGGACCTAACGCAGTGATGGTAAAAGTAAATTGGTTCAAGCATTTTCAATCAGGTCATTTTGATGTCAAAGATGAACCTTACTATTGTCGACCTGTTACGGATAAAATGAATGCTATTTTGGAAAAAGTAGAGCAGGATCAGAATATTAATTCTTACGACATAGTTGAAGAACTGGGAATCGATCGCAAAACAATTTTAACTCATTTTGAAAAAGCTGGATATAAAAAAGCTCGGTACTTGGGTCTAAGACGAGCTCACTGAAAGAAATCTAGTGAATAGTGAACTTATTTTCGTGAACTTAGTGAACTTAGTGAACTTATTTTCGCGATTTCTCTATTGAAACGTAATAAAACCGAACCATTTTCGAAAAGATTAAAATGGTGATGAAAAATGAATTGCCTACGACAAAAACGTGCGAAAAAGATGATGGTCAAAAGATCATCTTTTTCAAAATCCGCAGACTATAGCGAAACCCGGATTAACTCGCAATAAATTGATGCTATGGGTATGGTGGGATTGGAAGGGCATCATTCATTATGAGCTTTTACTGCCGACAAAAATCATTCGGATGAGACTAAAGCAAAAAGTAGAGAATAAATGGTCGGAATTGAATTGAACAGAAAAGGTGTAGTATTTCACCATAGTAACGCCAGACTACAGACAATTTTAGCCTCTCAGCGAACATTGATAGAGTTTTCATTTCATTTTCATCTTGGTCGGTCCAGTAGCTTAGTCCTATTCGAATTTATAATTCGTATTTATCTATCTCAATTAAGTTGAACGAGTTTCATACAATATTAAAAAGATGACGCAGAAGCAACAGAAAGATCTTAGAGTCTTTTCACTCATGTCCCATCGTAGTGTAATCATTCCGCTCAGTGAATTAAGAAATTACTTTTTAGTAAATTTTATATCAGCCGCTGGAAAAGAAGAGGTAGATAGTTAATTTAACGTTAAGAAAACAAAACATATAATAAAAATCAAGTCACCGGCAAAGTATTTTATGGGATGAGGAGCTAAAATTGGCCTAATGACATTCTATACAAATACTACAGCTTCAAACGCTTTCAATGATTTTATGAGAGTTGGTTCACAGTTTTTTTTTTTACAATCTGTCAACGAAACATGGATGCTGGAACTCACGATGATCGATGAGTAAAAGTATTGTTTTGTTTTGTTTTTGCACCGATGTTAGTATGCATTCATATCAATATATGTACGTATGTGTTAGTTTAATAATGTGTATGAGGTCTTGCGGTAATTCACAAAGCGATATTGAATTCTGAGGACGAGGTTAACAGCAACCGGGTTTAACCTACATCACGGACGAACTGGCCAGTCAGTTTTTAGCACACGTTAAGCCGCCGGTCGTGGACGATGCCAGCGCATCGGCTTCGGAGGCCGTTGACGGCGCTCGGCCCGCACTGCGCCTACGCAGAGACTGAGATCCAACTCCCCCAATCTCAAACAGATTGTGGGTAGGCGTGCCTCAGCAATTGGATAGTTTTCTAATATTCAGTATATATTTGTTGATGAACTGTGTAAGTTGACTTGACACGATGACTGATAGTTAAATCAAAATCAGTTAAATAAACAATGAACTATGAGCCATCAAAAATTCTATGCCATCTCTTTCTTGCAAAACAGACTTTATGGCGCTAGTAGATAATGACGTCACTGGATGCTAATATTTTCTCTGTCTAATTGGCATTTTAAAAAAGACATTACTCAGGCATTTTCTTAGTTATCAAAACGCTTTCACGACAATTTTATTCAGATAAAAAAGCTTTAATACCTGTAACATTAAAAATATAGTTATCCTACTGGGTAAATATAAACCTAACAATTATAAATCTAGCGCGATAAATACTTTAAAATTACTGCAAATGTTGTGATTCAGGAGACAATGTGACGTTTCATATTTAACTTAAATGTCGGAATTGTTGAAGGATGGCGTTCGTTATTCGACACTTTTCATGCAATTAATTAGCTGCGGTGTAATTACTTTTTGATTGGTGTATTTCGTTATATCGCCGGAAGAAACGATAAAATAATTGACATTGTATTAATTAAAATAGAAAATCATGAAATTGGTGAAGAATGAAATACTTAATTATTATTTTTTTAACCGTTTCATTACAGATCGTTCACTGTTATTTTTATTTATAACATTCTGTAATTAGGTAAGGCTTTATATTCTTTTTATATTTAGAAATAAATTAAATAATAGCATGTACATTAACGTTCATAATTTTTTTAATTTAGGTGTTAATAAAGGAGAAACGAATACATTGATTGGCCATCTGTAGAAGATGAACAAAAGTAAATCATAGAACGAAATATGTAAAACGGTTTTATGACAACATAGTCAATAAAAATTGGTTGTCTGTAAAGTCGGTTTAAGAGCGATAATTTTACGTAATAATGTGATAAGAAAACATTGATGAAAAATTGCATACGTTTATGAATTGAATTGAATTATTATTACTTGCTGCAATTGTTGTTGTAATAAACAGTGAAAACCACATCACTTCACTTTATAAACAGTTGACAAAATAGTTCACGTGTAAGTTGTATGCGGCCGCTGTCTCTCTTCTACTCGGACGCATCGGCCGATGGAGTGGAAGAGAGATCGCTTGTTCTGTGCTCTCGCTCGCACTCTCGGATCAGGCGGAACGCGACAATGAGTCATACTTTTTAGTGCGTGCAACCGGCGTTCATGAATTTATAAAATGTTATCACCTAAAAAAACGCCTTAGAATGTGTTATACAGACCAAATGGATGTCACATTAAATAACGATCTAGTTTTAACTTATGAGCTTGCTTGAAACTACTAAAGCTAGAGAGGTATGCAACACTATAGTCTATAGTTTGTACCGATGCCTTTTCAAAATGGATATGAGTTTATAAAAAAAATGCAACAAATTGTAATGTTTAATAGGTAAATATATTTTAAATCAAAACGCAAAACGTGTACACCCGTTAGTGTAAATTCAATTCGGATCTAGTACTGAAGCTGCATGCGCACATCCCACACACGAATTCACGCCACCCATCAACATGATTTATGTTGACGCCGTCTTGATTTTATCCCGGTGGTGATACATTCAAAACTTCACCGAGCGCGCTCACAATAAGGCTGATTCCATTCCAACAGAAAAAATTAAACACACCGGTTTCAAACAAGCGCACTTAAATGAAACATAATGCGATTAGAATTTAGATTTAAGTTGTAAACTGAAATATGCTATACAAATGTAATTATTTAACTGGAATAATTGTATGGCTATAGTATTAGACCCTAAAATGTGAAATAACCTATTTCACTAGAACATTATACTATAATTATACGATCATATTCCGCTATGTAGCTAGTTCTTTAATGAACATCTTATTAATACTCACATCGTACCCCTTCATTTCTTTGTCCAAAATTTTGCGCATTTTATTACTCAGCATTTTACATACACACATCATTTTTATACATCACTCGTTTTGACCTGCGACTTCGCCCGTGTGGTCATAGAGTAAATTTCCTCATTTTATGTTGATTAACGACACAGACGTTAATGATTTCGGTTCTGGTTTCACTTAGGGTTCATGATCAAGGTTCCGTTTTTGGTTATAATCGCGATCTCGATCTGTAGCGGTTCCGCCCTCGATTCTAGTCAAAATCAAATCAAATCAAAAATAGCTTTATTTCATAGATAATAGAAATTACATTTGAAGCGCTTCATAAACAACTGTTTTCAACAGTAACATTACTACCTTATGGAAACTTATGGTTTGCTGTTTTTTTCTTATGGATACAAAATATTGATTAATTAATAATTTAGTACAATACTTAGAAAAACATGAAGCAACCTTATAGCCTAGCGGTTCAATCCCATGAGTTTTTTTTTTATTAACATATTCAGACACGGTATAATAATTCTTGCCATATAACTTTCTTTTAACGAAACGTTTAAATTCATAAAATGGCAAATTTTGAATTTCAGTCGGGACTTTATTATAAAAGCACACACATTGCACATTAAATGTTTTGTTAACTTTCCTTATACGGGTTTTACGACCAGCAAGATCGTTCTTATGTCTAGTGTTAATGTTATGGATATTGCTCCTTTTTTGGAACGATTCAATATGTCTCTTGACATATAACCAGGTTTTCGTATACGTCCGAACATATCAACCCATATCTACTCACTCTTACACTTAAAACACTGTCCACTAAATTATTATATTATGAAATAATATAGTACCCGCTATTGACCTCGGTCGCACTAGCGTTCGCGGTTCTAATCCGGATCATATCTTACGAGTGAATATAGTGTTGGACATACACACACACACACACACACACACACACACACACACACACAACAGAGGTCAGACACATAACTCTCTAATGAACTTCATTGCAGTCGGTTAAGATAAACTTCTCGTAGTCATTATTTTTTCTCTTCCCCTAGTCCTAAATACATCATCGGTATAGGTGTGAATACCATCGCGCCTTTTCTTTATTTCATACAAACACACGCAAAATTAAAGAAGCTCAATTTCTGAAAAAAAAAAAGTCGCTGCTGTAGTAGCGGGGATTGTGCGCTCGAGGAGGTTTTCCCTACCCCCACATCCTCGACAGCCCTTGAACGAGCGCCGCCCCCCCACTATTATGCCTCGAGTGTGTTTAGAATATGAAGGGCTCTGGGGAGAGGGGCGAATGAAAAATACACACTTTTCATAATTCGCTCAGAAAATTTTAAAAGCTTGTAAGGTTGGTAATTGAGTTAATAATGTTTATTTTTCCTAATGCAAGAGTTTTTGTGAAGTACAATATTAACCCTACGTTATGTTAATTATTTAAACACATTTATTAAATAGAGTTATTATTTTGTATTATTTTGTTACATTCACGTTGAGGAAATACTTGAAAAAGATGTCCATTAAGCATTATTTTTTAAATCAATTTCACAAATTAATAACAGCTATTTCAATCGCCTTTGCTAACTACTACAAACGCAATAGGTTGTACATTTAATATTTGCTTTACGTCGAAAGTTATTACTGAATCGTACAAAAGCTTACCAATGGAAAGTCTATCAATGGAAATCCAATTTTGTAGATCTAAAGACGTTATAACGCGCTGTAAATCATTGATCCCCGTATACACAAACGAATAATTAATTTATCTTAATCGAATCTCGAACAAAAGACTCGTACGAAACACTTGGGCGCATTATTCGAACAAAATAATAATTACTACTGTAACTTTGTAGATTGTTCTTGAAAGCGTACGACTATGTTTAATGTGTCCCTACTGACGCTATTAATTCTTAAATGTATTTGTTGATCTGTTTGTATGTTCCGCTTTCACACAGCAATGGAGAGACGGATCGATGTGTTTTTGATTTATTATTAGGTCGGTGAAAAATTTTTTCGTATTTCATAAATAAAAAGTTGCAGTAAGATCTTTTTAGTTGTTTTATGCTAAAAAAAAGCAGAAACGACGTTATTGTTTTGAATGAAAATGAATAAATCTAACGTACAAATTTTAGAGTTTTATTACAAAAAAAGGAAAAAGGCACATAAACCGCGAAAAAAATTATGACGTTTATGGACCTAATGCGATGTCGGTAAAAGTAGCACGAAACTGGTTTAAGCGTTTTCAGTCCGGTAATTTGCATATGAAAGATAAATCTCACTCCGGTCGGCTTGTCACGAATAAAGTCTAGGCAATTTTGGAAAAAATAGAGCTAGATTGGAGTGGATTAGTTCTTACGACAATTCAAAAAAGCTGGATAAACAAAAAAGCTCGATACTTGCGTCCCACACGAACTCACTGAAGGAAATCTAATGAATCGTGTACTCATTTGCGATTCTTTATTGAAACGTAGTGAAACCGAACCGTTTTTGAAAAAATGGAACACGAATGATAAAAAATGGTTTGCCTACGACAAAAACGTACGAAAAAAAAATTATGGTCAAACGACAAGCAAGCACGCTCACACACTATAACGAAACTCAGTTTAACACGCGACAAGCTGGTGCTGCGTATGGTGGGATTGGAAAAGCATTATTCATTATGAGCTTTTATCGCCGGACAAAACCATCAATTCCGATCTCTTCTACCAATAGCTAATAGGACTCGAGCAAGAAGTGGAAAAGAAACGGCCGGAATTGATCAACAGAAAAGGTGTGGTTTTTCACCGTGATACACACCACACACACCACCACAGACCACACACATCTTTTGCCACTCAGCAAGTATTGAGTTCGGTTGAGAAGTGTTAATTCATCCACCAAATATCCCTGACCTTGCAATCTCAGATTTTCACCTGTTTTTATCTCTTCAGAATTATTTTGGTAATGATGTTAACATCAAGAAAGGACTGTCTAAACTACTTATGGCATTTTTCTCAAAATTTCTATAGGTATGGGATCGTGCCACTACTCGCAATGAAATTATATTTTTATTTATTTTCATATTCATGTTTATCCTGACTCTCAATTGCTTGCTTCTGTTCCTTGTCGTTTTACTTTAGGATATGTACTATAATCACATAAAGCTTGAAATTTGTGTGTATAATCGTTTTTGAATAGAAAAAAAAATACATTGAAAAACATGTTTCTTGCGTATGAATTCCCCGTCTGTATTTTTTTTTTTTTTGTTATTTTACGATATACACTACAATAGTATATCTGTCAAAATTTAAACTCCTTTCTTTTGGTCTAAAAGATACAAGCCTTTTGAGCTAGGTCAGCTAGATCAGAACCGACGGATGAATAGACAGACATATGGCCTAGGCTTAGAAGTACGCTCTCTCGGCGTCCTTTCGGTACGTAACATTGAAAATGGCCCAGTATTTTTAGTAGTAGTACTCAATGTGGAAAATTTCGCAGGCGTGTGCCCTGACTTTGGAACCTTTTACCACAAAATAAGTAGATTCAGAAGGTCCGCTCCATACAAAGCGCACCAAACGATGACGCACCTGCGCCGCCGGTCGATCAAAGGATTTATAAACCGCCTCAAACGTATCATTTGAGACGGACGTGAGAAAAAGGCAATACTTGGACCTTTTTTTTGAAATCAACAAAAATATAACAGACCGTAGTAAGTAAGTAAGAAGTGAATTTACTTTCCTTTCGTTACCTGTTGGCATAGAGAGGTATAAACAAAAAAAAAAAAAACACTTGCCAAATATTTTTATCATACAGATATTTAAGCTCGGTTCCCATAAATACCTCCGTGGCACCCAAATTGAATGTATGAGATTATTTGTATAGAACAGGCATTGTAATAACAATATAGTCAACGCTATACTATTCTATTCAACAAAGTGAACAAAGAAAGAAAAAAGAAACTTTCTTTGGATGTGAGAGATACTTAATCTTGAAAAATAGTCGTCCGAGTTAGATAATTTCTTATGAAACATCTCTCATTAATACGAAATATTCCGAAAGCAGTATTCTTCTGTATAAATACTCTTTTCGGTGTCTAAAGTGCTATATTCAATGAATTATATTAGTGTTTTCCCCAACTTCACCCGAGCATTTAGTAAGTAAATAAAAAAAATATTAATGTTCTGATTCTAGAATATATAGCTGTCCCAATGCTAATGTTAATAGCTATTTATGTTCATTAGTTGATATTTCATGTAGTTAAATGCATAGATATCACCTGATCGTCTTTATTTATTAACTTTCAGCGGGGCATTACCTGTAACAAATAAAAATAACCTTAATTAATATTTATGGATTAAAATTATTTGTTTGCTAAATTAAAATCCGTAAAACGCTTGACCCTGCAGGTCCTGCCTTTGAACATGTGTTTGAGCTATTAGAGTTTAAAAATACATCTTTCAATAAATTTGTGAGCAAAAATTGAAAGACCGTTGTCATTGTAACTTCTTGCTACTTTCGCGCTCAACGCTTTCCAAAGTATAATCAGCAGTGAATTATTGAGCACTTCGAGCTCGACAATTTAAAAAGCTTTATTTTGTAATACTTCAACTATGATATCATTTGGAGGCATTTTTTGATTTTGATCCATATTGTTGTATTCTGGGGTCATAAAGTGGACCTAAAGCCAAACATCAATTCAATATGAACTTTAAGTTATTTTGAAAAACAAAAGCTTTATTAAATTTTTCGTAATCAACTTACCAATTTTTAAGAATCCTGCCGTTCAGATTTCGAGATGTTAAAAACGGGAAGTAAGTATTTTTAACCTGATGTTAGTAAATCTAACATCAGGTTAAAAATACTGACAATAAATTTTTAAAACTTTTTGAGATAAATTTTCATAGTTTTTCGAAGTCCTCCATAAATCCCTCATTTTCTCTGTCTGTGTATGTATGCGTTTGTATATAAAAATCTCACTCAATCCCAAATTTTTGAAAACTCAACTTTGATCTATGTCAAATTTGTTTTGAGTAATTTTAAAAATATATGTTTTTATCAAAAGTTTTCGCATCACTTTTAAATTGATCAAGTCATAAATTTCAAGAACTAATGAGCTCTGTTTTCCAAAGTATTTGTCCAATATCACCAATCTCATTGAAATCGGGCAATATGATCAAGAGATACCATTAAGACAAATTATCCAAAAACCTTTTTCTTAACTCAATTTTTAGCACCTCCAACTGTACTTATCTATCTAACGAAATCATTCAAATTTATTCAAAGTATTAATAATTAATTTTCATTAAATTATTTATTCTCACCTAATTTTAAACGTCTGAATGATTTAAGATTTGGCACACTTAATCAGAATCCGTGTGCCAAAAGTGTGCCGTACAATAATTCGGTACCACCAAATTGATCTGATCATGGAGCCAAGAGGTTAATAGTAGAACTCTTTGTTGGTTACTAGTCGACCCCACGACTATGGACTAATATGGTTCGTTTTGAGGAATCCAACATAAGCTTGTTAACGAGGGTTTGATGGTGGAGTTGTAAGGTGAAAATTAGAACTCTATAATAGCTTCTAGCAACTTCTGTAGTTTAGTCTCATTAAAATATTTTTGTCTATTTCCAAGACAATACATTAGGTGACGAGGGTCTGATGATGAAGCCGAAAGGTGAATAGATAAACACTTTAATATTTACAACGAACCTCTCGAGTTTGAGCTAATTTGATTTGTTTTAACGACTCCAACACTGTTGCGTAATTACCGACTGCGAGTTCACTCGCAATTACCCAATTTACTTAATAGTGGCAACATTTACTGGATATGCTATTTCCAATGAATTTGTTTGAAGAAAAACTAAATTAAGCTAACTGTATAGTTATTTTCGTCACCGATTTAAATTTATTTCAAGAACTACAGTGTGTGCACTCGCGTGAGGAATTATACTTTTGTGGCGTGATTAGGAAATTACATGCGAATAAATAACTACAATAAAATAATAAAAGGACTGGAGTGGGACAGTCAAAACGGTTGATAAAGTTCATTTTAAGTTTGAAAAACTAAATAAATTAATAATTATTTCCTTCTACGAATTGTAATATCGATTTTATCTTTTTATTTGAAATTATATCAATCATAGAGTCAAAAATTGGAATATGTTAACGTTATTTCTAAATTATGTCTACTGCCATAGCATTTTATGGTAGTGATTGATTTGGCACATCAATTATTAGTGGTCTTCAATTGCTCGCTAAACCGCTTACGAGCGCGTTCGTACTGTATTTTTCGTGTCACCCCGATGAAAATTCACTGTCATCATTTTCTATAAGACGCTAAAAAATGTATAACTTCAATAAAACTTTTGGAAAAGCTTTCCTGTATCGTAGCGGTTACATTTAATTTGGGAAATCGTCCGGACCAAGTATTTTCTCTTCTAATACCGTTTAAAACGAGCCTGATTTCGAAATTCTAGGATCACCCATTCCTAGATAGGTCGCGGAGGTGAGGAGAAGTGGGGACGTTAAGAAATCGACAAGCCGAGTCAGGTCAGAGGGAGTGTACCCCATACCCCACAGGGTTGTACGGCCACCCATTTGATGACAGGAAACTTAAAAAACGAGAAATATAAAATATGGAAAAAATATAATGCGGGGGGTTGTAATGATACAGGAATTTTTTTTATAAATGAACAAAGAGTAAAGTAAAAATCTACCTCTTAAAGGGGACAAGTCACCTAATTGGTGACATAGGGAAGAATATAAAAAAAATATATATATATGTGTGTGTGTGTGTGTGTATATGTATATATATTCCCTATGTCACCGAGCTGGAGGAGTTGTTTTTCTATATATATATATATATATATATATACGAAAACAGCTCGAACGTTTGGCATATCAATAATTAATGTTCTGAAGTTGTTCTCTAAACCGCTTGCGAGAACTTCATATTGTAATTTTCGTTTTATCCCAATAAAAAATCACTCTCATCAATTTTTTTATGGCGCAAAAAGAAGTATAGCTTTAATAAAAAAGCATTTACTTTTCCGACCAACTCATTATTTTTTACAGTCTGTTCTACTACTTATTATTTGGTTTCGACAAGTATTGCTGGTCAAAACGTGCCCCATCCAGCCTCAGCTAGAGCTCCAGATGTCGTGACGCTGCTCCAAAGTGGTGTCCAAAGGGGGCGCAAACTGATTATTTAAATACCAGTAAGTCAAAATAAAACAAAATAATTCTAGTTAGAACTCGATCTTATTGCAATTAATATTATTAATATAGTTAAGTGAATAAGGAATATTTTTCCTTCGGTATATCTGTACAATAATATGGGTTTTCATTATTAATTTTAATATAATTTGAAATGTTTTGGCTTGGCTTTGTATCCGTTTATGATTTCATATGTTGTTCGTCGACATAAATTTTAATTTACATACCAATTCTCTACGGTCACAGATTCTGGCGGTTGTCAGTTACATATTATTTTGATAATTATAATATGACTATTATAATCAATGCATTGGCACCTAAATTTTTGAAGTGAATCTACAAAAATTATATCTACGAAAAAATGTAATTTATTACTTAAGACTGGGCGAGCAATAGATTTTAGTCTTAAACAACTAAGAAAAGTTTTTTTTTCAACTAATTTTTAATCAAATCGACGGGTTGAAATCGACTCTGTGGAATCAGAAATAATACAAAATATTTTTTTAGAATTCGTTTAAGCGAACTAACTGAATTCTGTTAGGTATGTTACTTTCGCAATAGGAATAACCGATAAGAGGAGGATTTTGAAGTGGAAAATCGTATCCAAGCAATCTAAAATACAGAAAAATTTTTGAATAGAATAAGTTCTCCGAGTCAAAAGAAATAACTGATACGTAATAGAAAAAGTAACGTCACTCTTATTGTTTTAAAGATTTATCATCAGCGGTCACAGAGCAGTCGAAGTAGCGATATGAATAATACGAGTGAAGTCACCTCGAGAACATGATACATTGTTTTAATGTTTAAATATATCTTCTTAAATAGTGTTTATACATCGATTAACGTAAAGTTATAGAGAAAATAAAGTAATAAAACATCTGTTACTTCGCTTCTAACTATAGCTGAACAAGCACAAAAGCCCTGAAAATCGCTAGAAAGCCATTTAGAAAGGCTGCATTTTTAAGACGATTTTAATCCTAGCACACAATAGCCGCTGAAGTGACGGCGCGGGCACTTGCGGCTAATGCATCCTGTTCGTTGCACTCTACGTTTTAAAATATGCATTTCCATAAAATTGAATGCAAAATTATTAGCCTGATGAAGTGCTAAATATTTTATTAGTTAAAGTGATTCAGTATAGGTTATTGAAGTTAAAACTTCTTTTTATGTGTTCGCGTTACCCACATACTAATGTTAATAGTTTTCACGAAAAATTTTATGTATGGGGAATTTACATTTTTTTATTTAATTCAATTCCGACGTAATCATTGTTTTTTATTTCTTTCAATCTTAATAACAACATTAACTTTTGTAGATGTCGTCGTTCGCACGTCGGCGATTTTCGGGTAGAAAAATCTAATAATTTCGGATCACCGACGTGCTAATGTTAACAGTATATGTCAATTAACATCATTTGTGAGAACTTTTTTGTATGTGTGGAAATTACATTTTTTAATTAAATTAATTACAACGTTATTGTTGTTTTATTTATTTTAAAAAGCTTAATTTTTTCAATTTCAAGCTTAACATGGGCATTGACTCTTATTTCAAAACTTTGCTTGCGCAACCGACTGTGTCTTGATTAATGAATAAACTACATAAAAATGTATATAGTTATTGCTGAAATTGTCAATAGATGTGAAAACTAGACTAGTATTTAATGATTTTAATATACAAATCATTATTTTTTTAATGTTACAATTTTTGATATAACAATTAGTTTGAAAAATCCAAAAAAATCTATCATATCATTATTTTAAGTTTCCACTTTAGTCGGAGTATCCCCACAACTGGCTTTGATATTTTTTGATTTTGTTTTTTTAACAGGATGGTTTAGAACTCTTGTTCATATTTATGACTTATTTTATAAAAATGTTCAATGTCATAATTTTTATATGTTAATGATGAACAAGGAGACCATGTAAAGAATAATAGAGATACACTGCAAGAAAATGTGGACAAGGATAAGAAAGAAAATACAGGTAATGGAGGTAATAAACAAGATCTATAAGAAAGAAACCAAAAGAAACGGAATACGAACTGAAGATACTCAATAGTGGAGTGCAAAGAAAAGTACAATAACACTAGACGAAGAGACGGTATTGAAGATATAAATGGAGGATTTTTGGATCAGTTTCGCTTCTGATAGACAAAAAGGGAATAAACCACTAAACGCCAAGCAGGCACGAAAGCCAGGAGCTGAAAACACTAGTAAATCCTGAAAAAATAAAACACTACACACACATCCTTTACCATAACTTCTTTTTAAGTACACGCACAACAAGAACCAACTTTGATGATGAACTAAGAATGAACTTGAACAAGTTACTTTTTATTAAAAAGTAATTTGAAACAAGATTTTAATGAAAGAGTTAAGATTGAAAATAAAATTTAGTGAATTTGTCATCGTTTGGGCTGATAAAAAAAAAGTTAAAATTATTGTTGCACGTGCAATAAAATATCAGTTTCATGTTATTTGAAAAACGTATTCACTGTTAAAGGAGCTGCACAGTATTTAATTTCGCTATTAATACGGACAAATTTATTTTCCTATCGATACAAATTTAATGACGGCGTATGCACGCGGCCGATTTCTAATACGTCCCAGCCGTGTCCGCGGACCGCGTACCTCGTCGAATAATACATTATTCGAAAAAACAAAGCGAGCTTTATACGTCGGAAAGCTCGCGAACGACATTTATTTTGATGTCGCTCCCTTAATGGAAATATGTCTTCCCTGAATTTTCAGAGTCGTATTGAATTACTGGGAAAAAAAAACAAACGGCACCTTAATGACACGGCGAACGTCGCGCGCATAAATAACACACACAATTTACGTACATTTTTAAGATGGAAAGGGACGAGGGCAGGCGCATCCCTGAACGGCAGGGGTTCTGTAGTTATTATTTTTTTATTGTCATAAGCTCAAGCCTGTTAGCCAGAAGAGCAGGTAGATACTACGAAAGTCATCATAATCCCATTCAACGATATTAAGTTGACTCTTAGCAGACGTTTACACAACCAACAATAATCAGATATGATGCTCTATATCTATGTATTATATAATTGGTGTCCGTCTGTACATTCAATGTTTTTGTAAATTTTTTTGATAGGTATTTGTTTTATGACATGCTGACCCCAATCCTACCATTTTTAAAATTCCTGTCGATCTGTCTGTATGTATATCCTTTTATAAATCAAGAACCGCTTGACCGATCGTGATGAAAATTAGTATACTCTAAGAAAATACGTTGTCTGCGTATGCTTACTATCCTAACGAACTACTAAGCCGATGCTAACAATTACTTAACTAATAAATTAACTCTTTAAGTAAAATGGACATATTTGTGCATATTTGTGCTGTTACAGGGTATAAAAATTCTTTCACTTATACAAAGAAACACACACACACACACACACACAAATCGCCAAGTAATATAGCACAAAGTTTATGTTTAATACTAGAATATGTCCCAACCTTGTCCAAATTGGAACTGTCACCGGTAACGAAATCGAAATTGCAAACGGGACGAGGAACAGAATCAAAAGCCGAGCCCGGGAGGGTCCGAAATCTAGAACGGGGCCAACATCCTAAATCGACCATGGGACTAAAGTTAGAATCAAGATCGTGACCGGCGTCGAAACAAGAAGTGACCAGAATTGAAAACGGGACCAGGCACGAAAGCGACATCAGAATTGGAACCTACTTAAATCGAGATTGGTTTCCACATCGGGAGTAACACAAATTGGCATCGCGAACAGTACCGACATCACAAACGAGAATGGACATCGATCGGTGTCATGATTGATTGTCGTAATCGGGCGATATATAAAATGAAGGATTTCTACGCGAGCAGAACAGCGGGCAAAAGCTAGTTACCTAATAAGGGTTTAATGGTATTCTTCCCTATACATAATTGAAGAGCGCACATATTTCTTTCAAACATCCGTCTGTGTGGAGAGTTGTTGGGTAGATATATAAAATGCGTTTTTTTTTTCTCTCATATGTGAATTTTAAAATTTATCATCTTGCAAAATCTTTTGTTTCCGTTAAATTTCTCAGTCATGATTTTTAAAAACTTGACAAAATTATCATTATCACAATTCTACGGAAATTATTTGGAACAAAATTTGTTAACAAGACTTTTAGATATACACTATTTCTAGTTAACAATAGGAACAATCAAATTACAAGCACACGTGGGCCATATTTAGTTAGTACTCGAAGCACCAACTGTTTGAACATGATGCCGAATCTCATAACTGCTCATAACACGTCAGATTAAATTGATCGTTATTCGAGGCACTTACGAGTTTCAATGTTGGCTTATTCAAAACTGAGACTGTAATAAATTTTATTCTAGAATGAAATCGCCCCAAAGGGCCGGCAGTAATAGAATTGGGCAAGACTCCAGATATAGATGTATATACAACAGAACATTGTTCTATTGACGAGTTGCTATCGAAGATTCAGCGCCAAAAACTGTCAGAAAGTCGAATTTTGGCATCACCCCTCCTGGTTATTTTAAGACCGAGCGAAGTTCTAAGAATATAAATTGTCGGCGCGGTGGCGGCCTCTCGCAGCGTATTCTAAGTCGGCGTAATCGATATAGACACCGGAACAGGCAGTTCGCGGGAACAACCGTAATCGCCGGAGACGGCCGCCTCCAGCGCCGAACGGGCATTTGAAAGAGTTCCTTCGAAATCCTTGTTCGATGAGATCCGAAACCCCGCCGCCTTAACAAAAAGTCGCTAATTGACGTTGTATGGAAATCGTGAATTGATGAAACGCGGCTTTTTTTTCCAATTTTACATCAATGAGATTATTCCTTTTACCGAAATGGACGGGGCGCGTAAAAATTTATCTAATTTTTCTTTCGCTAATAATTCATTTCGAATGTGGGCAAAAATGCCATTTTTTTATTAGATGGCATTTTAATAAAAATAATTATGGTGTACGTACTATCTATATTAATGCTATATAGAAATAAAATTTGTTTTTTGTTCGCATATAACGTTCGAAACTACCGAAACAATTTACAATTTTACATTTACAATAGACAATTTTACATTTCGAGTTTATAAAGTCATAGACAAACACACATGCATATAAGCCTAATGACATACGTTAATACAAAATTTAAATTGCACAGGTATGATTAACAACGCAATCAAGAACGCGTCATAAACTAGAAATAGCAATGTACGCAGGTGAAAGTGCACGCGCATAATCGCTGAAATAAATAGCCGGAATCGAGATAAGGGCTGAAATCGAGAACGGTACCAAATTCGAAGCAGTGCAATCGAAATCGAAATCGCGAATTCAATCGATACCGTAATCGAAAAAGTGTTCACTCGACATAAAAGGTGAAGGAACTTATTCTAAGCACACGCAGGGTGAGCTATGGGTGAAGACTAGTCTCCTAATAAATTGTTATCTATACCTACCCGTTCGTGCTTTCAAATGTCAACCGATGAGCACCAAACAGATTGCTTAGTTAACGACACAGTTAAAAAGTATTTTTATTAAAAACTACACTGGGCTGACGTCATTTGATTATATTGACAGATTGTTGGCTGACGAATATAAAAAAATATCTAAGCGTGATAAGAAATGTGATGATGACTTACATATGATGTTAGATATATTTGGATAACCTTCATATTTTTGCAGAAGGAATGCTGTATGGTGAAGTTGCAACAAACAAAGAAATCGGCCAAGTGCGAGCGAACTTACTATACGTATGTTATTTAATAATAATAATAATAATCCTTTATTCGGCCCTCAAACAATCAAAAAGGAAGACATGTATGACATCTCAAAATGAACTTAACTAACATTTACATTTACAAACTAAAATTGAAAAATAAATAAATAACAAAAGGCCGAAATGGTGACCAGCTGAAGAAAATGCTGCAGCCTGAGCCACAGCGCCGATTTTCAGCGGGACCCTGAAAGCTTAAAGTTAAATCACGATAACTATACCAAACAAATTGGATGATCACAAAATAAAGAGGCAGTGCTAAGAACCTTTTTTCGTGTATTCTTAAATCAGTAGCAGTATACGACCAGGTCTAAAATAAACAAATAATAAATAAAAAGTAAATAATTCTACTTTCTTCCTTTATTTTTTTAAACTATGTCTTCCCTTTTATGATTATTAACGTTAAGAATCTTTACAGCAGGTGATCGGTAATATCGTTGAACTGTAGTGACAAAAAGTACTATTTTAAAGAGCGCTTGAAAGAGTGAATTGATGAGAGGTCACGCAGTGGGGGTGGGATATTATTTCATGCTTTGAAGGCGGGATACTTAAAATTGTCCCTAAATGCGGCGGTTTTATGAATAGAAGTGTTAAGAGGATTAGAACGACTGGAAGAGGACCATGTAAGTATTTCGTATAAGTACGAGGAAGCCCTTGTTAGTACAAAGCCGAAAAAAGGGCAGCAAGGTGGACAAAGCGTCAAGAAGTCATATTTACCATCCCTGCCTTACTCGAAAATGATGTCACTCACGGGGCTTCGAGGCGGCACATCAAAACGGAACCTAGCACAGGCGTTTTGGACTAGCTATATTAAAGTTTTACTCGATGCACGAAGACGCGGTCCGTGTATAGTATCACAGTAGTTGAGCTTTGACAAAACAAGTAATTCTACTAACCTCATGCGAAGATTAACCTTAAAGTAACTGTGCATTCTATAAAGTGCTTTTAAACGATACAAACAGTTGCGAACTATCTCAAGAACGTCAGTTTCAAATCTTAAACTAGGTGCCAAGCTTAGAGTTTTTAGGATTCTGATTTAAATTGCTTGTGATGACAAAAACAGCTACAAATGTGAGCTTATACGCTCAATATTGCGAGACTTACCATGTTATTTTAAGACCATAGACTTCTTGTTAGGTTTATCTACACTAAATTTATAAAAAATAGTATTTGAGGCATTCTTCTCAAAATTTTGAGCTCCATAGTTTCAGAAATAACTAAACTGCAAATACATTAAAAAAAAAAATATTTCGAGATTTGAAATTTTATTCTAATACCATAGACTTTTATAGATTTTTCCTGTAATTTCTTAGTAAAGAAATATTTTTCTGCAAATTTTTTTCAATATTTTTGGCTGAATAGTTTTGGAGGAAGGGGAACAATCAATTTACATTTGTTTTATTAAACAAAATTATTTATTTTAAAATTATAAAATAAAATGTTATATAATAATCTTGACACCCTCGTAAAGAAAACTATTTCATTTGGTATGCCACACGGTACAACGGTTTTTTTTTTAATTTGCTCCCCGAAAGTAACCCCCATATTTAAAATTTATTTATTTACCTCACACGGTCACGTTTGGATCACATAAATTCATATGTGTACGAACTTTTCAACTCAATCGATGCAGTGATTCGAAGCGATTAACCCGTGACAGACGGACGGACAGCCACAGGATTGATCCTGTAAGGGTTCCGTTTTTCATCATTGGGACGTATGAAATTCTCAAAACCACTAAAAACTTGTTTCAATGAGCTTAATTCAACCTCACAAAAACTAGAGTATTTATAGTTATTACACGACTTAGTACAGATATAGACAGCGATATAAGATCACGTCTAATACCTATTACGTAGGCTTAATCAAGTTATTTATTTCAAAAGAAACATCATATATTTTCCAAAATCATGCCAGTAATTTATTAAAATATTAAATTTTTACAGTTTACACCAATTAATCATAAAAGTGGCAACACTTTGCCGGTGTTCCGTTACGCGAAATGAACACCGACCGAAGTTTTACCTGATTATTAAGATAAATAACGGTTATCTGTATTTATTTTAGATGTTGTATTTTAAAATAATATTATTTTGAAGCAAGTCAAAAGGTGTTATATACGTTCAAAAGGCTTAGAAATTAAAAAATACAGTATTTTTATTGTGGCTTAACACTATTTTGCAACATCATATAGACTTCCACTAACTGGTTTTGGTTTCTTATATTATTATGAATGTAAACGATTGACCAAACCCATTTTGATAAAAAAAGAACAGTATTTATAAATGGACTACATAATTGTAACTAGAATTCAAGGACGTCAAAATTACTCAGTATTTGGAAAGTTTTGGCAATTATTACATATAAGCGTAGTTGAGTACTGTACAATTTTTATTCAGAAAAAGTATCTTAGTGCTAGGTAACATACCAGTAGATAAATACTAATTGCCTATATGTTGACATCAACATACATATGTATCGATTTGTTTTCGGTACTTTTTGGAAAAACTAATCTAAGGTATTATTTTCTTTGTATGAATTGTAATATTATTCCATTTTTATTATTCCATTATTTATTATTGCTTTCGTTTCTCGAACAACGATTAAACCGGTCTCGTACATGCGAGTTGTGTAACTTCAGTATCATACGCGCGTTCAGTTAAAGCTTGCGACACGCGATACGGTAGCTTTTGTCGTTTGGAAAGCGCGCGATTGATAGGCCGGGAGACGAACTCTTTTTATTTCTGAAATTTTTAGGTTATTTTTTTATAAGAAAATGGAAAAAGCATGGGTTGCTCTATATACGAAAAATGTGGCATAAAGCGCCCCAAGCTTTTTCCACAATAATACTAGTATTTTTCGTCATTGTTCATTATTTTTTTGAGTTCATATTAAGGATTATTTTTCAATTTTTAGTTTAATGTGCTTTACAAGCGTGTTTTTTAAACTATATTTATTTTTCACTTTTTAGTTCGATTGATTGGTATAAATTTATAATTTTTAACAATACGACAATAGTTGAATTATTAATAATGCTTATTACTGTTACTAAATTCTATTACTGTTTTGTAATAAGCCACTTGCTCTCTCGCAGACGATACGTGACGAAATTATTCGATCCTGGCGATCCTGATCGGGATAAGAGGATAAACTTATCAAATTATTGCATTGTCATTGCTCCTTGATACGTACGCAAAGTTTCAAATTAATGAGACTTCTTCAAATTGGTGAAAATTAAGCTCAAAGATTCCGTTACATACATAGTTAGTTAGTTAGTTACATACAACTCAAGTTTATAAAAGCGTGTTAAAAACGGTGTTCCGCCATTTTTGTATTCTTTTACTGACCACTAAAATGAGTGAATCTAACGTAGGTATACGATATATCTCAAAGTTTCATTACAAAAAAAAAGGAAAAATGCGACACGACATATATATATATATTAAAAGGGCATATTTACATTAGAATTAAATGTAAAAGAAATATGGTGAAAAATTGTAATATCTTGAATTTATCCATGAGATGCGAAAAACTGTTTTGTTTGCCGATTTAAAATTATCACAGTTTAAATCAAAGACGATCTGTCAGCAGTTTTTTGCTCTCCATCATAAGAACATGCATGAATGTTACTGACCGACTGTCATTATTAAAAAAAACATTACAGTCTTTTAAACAAGAATGTCATATCGTAGGAAAATACATCATAGTATATATCTCATAATTCGTAAAATACATGGAATCGGACTATACAAATTAAAATAAATTTATTAATACGTATTTACTGATCGTAATACGCAGCATCAACAAAACCTGTATGCAGTAGCAGCAATGTATAATGTATTAGATGCAGATTTACAAACTCGTCTTAAAATAATCATTAATATGATAGTACACCTCATGAAATGATGCAGTACGTGTCCGAGCTCACAACGACATTATCACCGATTAAAACACCTAGTGCTTGCATCGTTTTTTGTATGTCACTTAATTTAAAACTTTTTTGCCCTTCCCTCGAAGTCAGGAACAAACCTGGTTCCTTTCGCTTTAAGCGCTACGCTCTTAGCCTTTACGGCGCTACCGTAATACAATAGAATATTTAGTTTTAAAATAACAGGAATTTCATGAACATAAAATCTTATATGATGCTAAGTAAACACGTTTTCATACGCGTGAGATTTACGTCGAAGAAAAAATAAATAAATGCCCTACATATAATACATTTTATTGAAGCTTAACTTAAAAAAATATATATTTTCATCGTCCGTTCCCCGGTCTAACTGTACATAAAGCGCTGAAACAATGAGCGAAACCCGATCGCGCTTACGGCTCAATGAACAAACACAATTTCGCGTTAAAAATAATCAGGGAGCAGCGCCGCGGGGCTGGGGGGCAGGGGGGCAGGTGGGCGAAGGGCCGCGGATTGCTGTCGCCCGGATTTGCCTTGATTAACGCTGGTGTCAACGCGTATATGGATACGCGCTTGCGTGTATATGTTTATGTATGTGGGGGGTGGTGGATGAAATTTTTGTTAATAAAAACCAATAAAATCACAAAACTTGGACTTCGATTAAAAAGTCTGATCCGATAAAAACAATACTTGTTATTTCTCGAATTTAAGGAGATAATAAAAAAATATTATCTGAAAATAGTATCTGAAAATAATAGATTTTAGGTATAGATGTCAGTATATGTACTGACTTATAGGATGTTTTTTTTTTATTTGATACGACGAAAAATTTCCTAGAAACAAATTAATTTGCGTTAATAGATCTAAAAAGAAGTTAGGATCTCTCAAAATTAAGTCAATTGAACCGTTTCCAAGTCGTTCAATGGTACGCAATGAGCAGACACATGAGTGTTAGTTGTATTTTCGCGTCGAGTAATATTATTAAATAGTCGTGACGAACAAACAGATAATTAAAATTGTCACCCATTACTCAATGATTTCCCATTACCTTGGCATGGTAATACAATAAATTTACACTTCTCACTTAAACACAAATCTGTAAAACCATTACTGTAATGGATGTTACAAAAACAGCATTAAAATGCGTTCATTATCAATCACTCTATGAAATAGGCCACGCTCGCAACTTCGTTCGCGTCAAAACATGAATAATCTCTTGTTCTTGTTGCTAAATGAATTTGGTAGAAACCTGCACCAACAAAACCTTAATCACAAAAGCTCTTTAGAATCCATAAATATTTTAGACCTTGCAGCTTGAGGTATACGAAGGTTATATAAATTTCCTACATGTGCTGTTAGGTATAGAGAATCTGCTAAAACTCTATGAAGGAAATTTCAAAAATAAATATCAGTACAGTGTATTCGGGTCTGAAAGATACAATGGCAAGATTAAAAAGCGCGTAACCCTAAAGAACATCCACAAAGGGGGTCGATTTAACCCGCGGAGGTATCTGAATTAGAAGGCTTTCAGGGAGATTGGATACTGAATGTTTCGGGAACAGACGCGAGTTTTGGGCGGTCGAGCCCGCCGCGGACTGCGCCATCTGGTGTTTTTAACCGCGTAAAAAGCCCTCCGTGTAGATTTGTTTTCGAGATGGGCAATACGGAACATCCTTGAATAGCTCTGCCGCGTGTCAGTTTTACCGAAGAGGATCTGTCGTTTGCTTGGCCTTTAGACTGCGTCAGCGCCGATCGTCTGTACACGTTGATATCCGAACGGAAGGTTGTTTTCAAATTAGGTTTAAGTTTCGTAATGTAACCACGAGCGAATTGGTCGATTCAATTCGTCGACCGCACTGTGACATAGCAGCGCCGACCCTCATTGGGCCAGCGCGGACGGCTTCACGTCCGAGCCCTTCGATGTAAAATATGAGATAGTAGGGGGTTGCTTATTCAATGCAGAGATACGGACTATACACGATAACGTACAATACCCAATAAAAAGGTAATAACTTCTTATATTCCTGTTTTTTCATTTTTTTGATTAATAAGAGTAATGAGTGTATATATATATATATATATATATATATATATATATATATATATATATATATATATATATATATATATATATATATATATATGTATAATGTATGTATGCGTGTATATACACCGCGCTCCTGACGTTTTCCGTGAACTTTGGCAAATGACTATACTGATGACAAGTATCAAAAGTTCTCAAACAGTTATGCCTAAAAATGAAGTTTTAATTTTTTTTAACTAAACAAGCATAATAAATCAATGTCTAGTGCGAAAAGTCCTTTACACAAATGGCGACGTGATATCACCGCTATCGGGGTGCGGGGTGCGGGGCGTGGGCGGCCGCCTCAACTCGGAACGCGTGCAGCGAGAAAGGGCAACGCAAATATTACATTAAAGTACTTTATACACGAATGAAAAATAAACATTTCATCTCTGTAAATTAAATATAATGCTAATACTATATATATATAACGCGCGTGTGTGTGTGTGTGTGTGTGTACATAGCAATATACGAGGGAAAAACTCGCGTTCGAGCCATCAGAATATAAATGATCCCTGTCGCTCATGGACACCGGTTACTATGGAAAAGTCACCAGTGCGCTGTCGGCATCTTAGGTAAGTACAAAATAATCAATTGAGGCAGGAGTGAGCTGATGGGAGAAGGAGTCGGATGGCGAAGAGGAGAGCGGCTGATGGAGGGAGGTTGTGGCGTGATGACGAGGAGTGAGCCACCGGAACTCTCACTCACAGAACGAAAGAATAGCGAAAATCGTTACTGCACACTTGCATTCCGTGTAATCCTAATTTAATTTCTAATAAATCAAAAGTAAATTAATTCTTTATTTACATTCAGGGCAGTTTCAAAACGATTTATCGGGGTGAAGGATAAAAAACTATATCTAATTCTTTTTATTAATCACGACAGATTTTTTGCGATTTTGTCAACTACAGTATTATAAACACAAGAAAAATTAGGAAAAAAATGTCATTGAAAGTTATTTTAAGAAACTTTGCACAGTTCAAAGAAGAAAGATGTATATGATGTTTATAAAAGTTTTCGCTTTCCGATAATTTGTACTCTACTGACTTTTCACACTAGATTCTCGTATCAATAATTTGCGAAATAATTATCGAAACAAAATACCAGCTTATGAAGTCACTTTTATTTGGCGGTACTTTAATGAGCAATTTGCTTCGAAGCCGAGTGACGTAAAAAGTTTAAAATTTGGTACTTCTTCATTATTTCCTAGTGGAGTATCAGAAAGGTTTTGAAATCACGTCTTTAAAAATTAATAAAAGCTATTGCTTTTTTTTCCATAATTACAAACAAAACAGATGGTTTTCTGCTTCATCACCAAAAGTAGAACGGAAAAAATCTATATGTTATTTTTATGACTGCGAGAGGACTAAAAATTACTTTATTACGATGCGTTTAATACAACTTTTATTAGTTATATCAGAAAAAAATGAAATAAATATCTTTCAACTATACTTCGTCAGAATTACGGTATTTTTTTTATTTAAATATTTCTAAGAAGATAGGTAGTCGTATATTTATAGTGTTAATATGATGTAAATTTTTCAAATTTGTGAAATTAATCAAAATATTTTTAGTACTATTCTATTTAGATAAATAAAACAGATATGTATAGATATGCATCACAAATTAAACCTATAATCAAAATTTAAGTTTCGTTGTATTTGTTTCATGAATAAATCATCAAATTTCATCAATCTATAATATATCTGTGTCAAATCTAAAATTGCACGTCTTATGCTTTTCACGGTTTGTGTAATATCTACCGTGACAGACAGACGTACATAGACATATATAAATATTTCTATAGCCACTTATAAAATTCGCTGCCCCTGTTTCTAAGCCCATAGAATTCGAAAACGGTCTAGAACATTCTTTTTTATAATTAGATAATGTAATATAAATTATTATAAGCCCAAAAATATAAAAAAAACTGTAGTTTCGTCATTGAATCGTGTTTGCAGTAACGAGTATATTTAATGATACTTTACCTTATATTCTATCAATTACTAAAAGTGATACTAGAATGTATCAATATTTATCAATATTTTTATAATACCGAACATAAGTTGCACAAATCCGCACATTGAAACTTATGCACCTACTTCTGAATGTTACTCATTCTCCAAAAACTTCACTTTCCTTTTTCCGTGACGGACGGACAAGCAAACACGCGCGTTAATGTAGTGCTGAGTTCGTACACAGTGCCTAAAACGTATTATTCCTCGTCGCGTGCGCAATATACACGATCGAGCAAATAAATATCATAGGGTAACTCAATTCTCTTCGCCGACATCGTTGTTTCAATAACGATATTGCTCATTCCGTTGAAAACGCTCAAACGTACTGAGCAAACACAGATAGCATGCTGGAGGGCTCAATTTGAGGAGTAAGCGACCAATTCGGCTGGAAGTTGTTATGTTCGCCGTGTTCATGCACTCACATAGAGAGCTTCTTGAGTAAGCTGTGAGCTTTTTCTCAATACGAGAGCGCTTTTTTTCTCAGCTAATTATTTAGCTGTATCTTTACTGACATAATAAAACTGTAGCGTTCTTGATGTTTTTTATTTTATAAAGGTATTTTCAAAGTACTTTTTAACTAACCAGAGAGAACTAAATGAAAACACGTACGATGTTGTACTTGTTCTATGTTGGAATTACATTTTATAAAACTGTTACTTTATGTCTAGACTCAAAGTTGAGCTATCGTAATATTAGAATAAAATTCATATTTACGTGAACAGGCTTTGTATACTTCTCAATTTATTAGCCTTACTATTATTAATTCAGCATTGAATTGGTTCACTCATTTTATCAATATATGTGTATATACAAATAACACTACAAAACAATTATTGATATCTTGATTTATTTTGTTGTACTAGATTGTGTGAATTATACAAGGGACCTGAATATCAATTCCAAACATTATTTGGAATTAATATTCATTACAAATATATATATATATATATATATATATATATATATATATATATATATATATATATATTTGTACCAGAGAACAAATGTAAGAAAGAAAATGAATGGTGGAATTTTAACGTGAAAAAAGTAGTCATATAAAGAAATCTTGGTTGGATTTACTGCCTGCAAAGGCCAACCACAGAGGGCAAAGAAAGGACATTTTGAAAGATGAGTTAAAAAATGCTGAAAGTATGTAGACAGAAAAGTAAGAAATTGTGAAGACAATAAAACGTATGAAGGTTGGCAAAACTGCCGGATATGATAGAGTTTCGTCAGAGATGCTGAGGGGCGGTGGGGGCATAGTGGCAAACCTGCTGTACCAGCTTTTTAACAAATGCTGAAAAAACCGTAACGTACCTAAAGACTGATGTAAAGCAGTCATTATACATTTCTATGTGGAAAGGAAAATGCGGGAAATAAAGAGAATGGGGCCTCGTTAGCTATTATGAATAATAAAAACGTCTCACAGCAAGCGCGCTTGGCTATCCATGGTAGGGTCCCAATCCCTACGGTTATGTATAGTGGTGAAAACTGGTTATGGCAAAAGAAAAATGAAAGTGGGATCAATGCAGTGGAGATGCGATTGCTGCGTAGTACGTGTGGGGTGCCTCGGAAAGGTATATATAGAAACAGTAATGTTAGAGAGCGTGTGGTTTGAAGAAAGATGTAGTGACTGTAGTAGAAAGAGGTATGTTGTGGTGGTTTTTACTATCTGGAATGGATGCGTAATAGTAGACTGACAAAACAAACCTATAGAACGAATGTGTGTGATGGAAAGGTCGGCCAGGGTCGCCGTAGAACATACTACGCAGACCGTATTGGTGGCATATTAAAAAAGGGCCAAATTTTAAGCACCCGAAACCGACGAGCTTACATGAAAAGACTGATTTAGTTGTTTTACATGAATATTTAATTACGTATTGGAGATTTTAAAAATAGCTCGATAGTGATGCGCAATGTGAATAATTTTTTTTTGTGATTATTTACCGATACTTCACATTTAGTTTACAATAAACTTTTACAGCACAAGTAGTTGTATCTTTAATTCCAATTTAAGATCATATATTTTTCAACATATTTTTTCAAGTTATCTGAACTATTTAAAAAATACAAGATGTTAATCCACAACACCAACAAATATACTGAAAGACAATATCATTAAGAAAAGAGGTTTGAAAATTAACGTAAGCGAAGTCAAAAATATTGTGATATTGAACGAAACAAAAGTAAGATTAATTAAAAAAGAAGCTGATAGTAATGAAGAAGTATAACACATTTCACAACTTTTAAACCATTGATGTTTGTTTACAAATGACAATATTCATGAAAAACTCATTAAATGAACCGTAAATATATAATAGGAAATATATTAATAGGGTCTTGCATGTTGTTAGGAATAGCAATAACATTTCCCCAAAGCGCGTCAGCTGCCCATAACGGAAATGTTCCATTCCTTGTTCCTACATTTATATAGGATGTTGAAATAATGGTTATATAATAGTATTAAGTAAATAATAATATAGTATTACGTGTAGAATAATAAAAGTAGAAATAAAACAATATAGACACTTTATATATATGAAATCTCCTTGAATAAGAAATATTACAAAATAATATAAATCCATTAGTGACGTAATGACTAAAGCCGAAAAGAATATGATGAAGTGGTATGGTCTTCGTGTAGATAAAATAACTTGAAATTCCCTATAATAAAAGAAGTTTGACAAAAAATCTAGAGCGCTTGTGTATGGAAAAATTAAGTAGGAACGTCTTACAAGGTTAATGCAGGCCAAACGTCTGAACTTTTATCACTTAAAACTGACAGGCTCGTATGAAACAATTGATCAGTGTTAGTAAAGAAAAGAGATACTTAATGAGTGACGTGATGTCTGTCTATCCTTCTCAAGAATAAACTCTTCAGAGGTATGAAAGTTCGTACTGTTCGAATGCCACATAAAGTAAAACTCTAAAGCCTTATCAGAGTCGGCGGGGGCCTGATTCTCCCTCTCCTGTACCTATATTCACGCCTCGTTCCTAAAAGCTGTATTCACGTAACAAAGTAGGGGGTACCAACATACGACGAAATAATAAAAAATGCTACTATGGCTCGGGGAAGCCGTAAAACACCCATAAAGATAAAAAGCAGTAGCATTCCAGGAAGAGGACTTTACGACTTTTAGTGCTACCTACTGCAGCTGAAATAACTTCACTCCGAATACGTTAGCTATAGTCGTATGTCGTAGCTTTTATTATTGAACTGAAAACGAGGCAAAGCTTGTAAGAGCTTAAATTAAGTTAATTAACTGATTCTACATGAAACAAAGTAAAAAATAAATAAAGGAAGGATACAGAAACGTACTAAATTAAAACGTGTGAGTTACCAGAACTGATAGTGACTGTTGACATAAAATTAAATACATCAATATTATACCTTATCGCATCCGATATACTTATTTCCATTTTATTTTCAAACTGCAGGCGGCGTATGAGGTTCTACAAATTTGAAACGTTTAATGGAAATTATTCCACAGATAGATGTTAATTATAGAACACAAACTCAAAGTCATGACTTGAAACATAAACAAGTAAGTGAGATTTGTCTTGCTAGTTTATTTAGTATAAACGGCCCCTCGCGTATGTGTCATTGCAGAAATAAAAATACACTATGTTTTCTTACGATAGCACTCGCTTCAGATCTCTATCTCACTGTCTTCTTGTCCACTCATTTCATTGGCTTAGTAATAATTCACTGCAAGCTGCACTGGACTAAAGCGGATTTCATATTTCAAAAAGTTTACAAACTTGTAAAGTGAGTGGTTACGAATACAACTCACGTTTATTTAAAATTTTTGAATTTCTCGAGAAGTTTTCGAGTTTCGTTTCGAGACATTTCATCTTTCTAGGTGAGATTTGTGACGCCTTAAAACTTCAATTGGTAAACAACTTTCAAAAACAGAGATTTGAAAGACGCTGCAATAATGGAACATGGTAGAAGTTACAGCGAGAATCATTATATAGACGATATTGGTTCGATGGCTAACCGTGTATCATTTACAATTATTTGCAAGATAAATAGCTAAGAACTAATTTTATTTTTCATTTAATTACGTTTTTAAAAGGAATTAGTGAATTTTAGTGGCAGTTAAAAACGAAACTCAGTTAAGAAAGCAGTAAGTTCTACCAGATCGTAAATTCTTGTTAAGTTTAAAAGAAGCTATTCGATCCAAGGGCTAAAAACAAATGTTAAAAAAAATACTAATGCTATGAATGCAAAAACAATACTAAGAAACGAAACTGTGCCCACATAGGATGTAGCTGCATGAAAACATCGATATATTTAAAAAATATTAATATAAAGGAATGGACCCTCGATGATGAGAAAAACTATAATACATGTAGATAAAATATATGTATATTTGTATTATGTGCTTAAGATAAGTTGGTATGCGCTATCTACTTCAAAGATGGTCGACAATTTTTGGAAAAAGAAAATTTTTCAATACCTTTAGTGTTGACACAAAAAATGCTTTCGCGAACCATGCACTACTGACGTTTAGCACAAAATAAAAATGCAGAGTTTGCCGTGTGAAAACAATGCCGAACATTATTAAAAATAGGTAACTCAAAAATTGTTACCTGATATTGTGTAGCCGAGTATGACTGTGACACATGTATTTGATAATGCTAGTTATCACGGCATACAAACAAAGCTAGATTACGTAAGCTAGAAATCCGGGACTGGTTACGCTCAAATAGTATTATTCTATCAGATAAATGTATGAAACTAAACAGCTATGATAAACAAATATAGTAGTTCAGCTTTTGCTTAATAATTTGGAAAATTGAAACATTTTTGTTAAGAACAGGAGATGACTGGAAAATAATATGAAGTTCAAGTGTAACGAATGAATTTAATTATCCAAAAATAAAGAATTATTCGACAACGGCACCTTTTAAGATAAAAAATGATCAAAATTGGGACAAGGATGATGAGCTGATGAAGAGGGTGATATTGTTCAATTCAAATATGTAGACTATTTGGAATCTGATTTTTCAAATGACGATGAGAGAATCTTATTATTTACAATGAAATTATTATATTCAATTCAACATTAAATTTTAAAGCTTGCTTTATAAATTTATAGAATAACTGAAAATGCCTGATCATCAAACTCAATTTTCAATTTAGGCAAACTTATATTAGCCAGATTATACTCAATTATACTTCATTGTCATTTTTTATCATTCTCGATTGAAGTACGTTTACCTTTCTTACAAAGCTCCTTGAGTTAAGCTCACATGTAAATGTTAAGTAGGTTCCATTTTATTCGCTCAAATTTTTACTTTTACTTAACAATAATACATTTATTTGTATTGTGAATTAGTATAACTTGTAGAACTTTCTCAACTTGATCAATAATTTGTGTAGGATTCGTCTTTTCATTTGATGCTTTATGGATCAGGGCGGTTATTCTTAGCTCGTATGATTCAATCTATCATGCGACATTGGCGAAAATGTCTAACAAACTTTGGGTAATTAAAACACAATAATTAGGTACTTTCCTACATCTAGTAAACTCCAATATTTAACGCTGTCTAGTAATACAAATTCGTATTGTTTTTAGAAGTTTTCAATTGACGCCATCTAGAAAATAAATGCAAAACTTTTTTGTTTATTATAAGTAAGACAGGAAAATACCAAAACTTCATAACTGTATATCGCATTAATACAAAATGTTTGCGAGAAAACTTTATAAAAAACACACGCACGTGCATGTCATAAGAAAAAGTTGAAAATAGAACAAAAATAAATAGGAATTATCTTTATAGATAAATTGAAACTTTTTTAAAACGATTTATCTCAATCCATTGCTTATTTCTCTAAACTTATTCAATATTTTTTTTTGTTATGTTATCTAAAGTGAATCGATTTGGCAATAATATCATCATATAATTTAATGTCTCTATTTAAACAGTAATAATCTTGCTTAGAATATAGGGACAGTTTTATGTATTGAAACAGAGATATTGCCACATGTCGAGAGAAGAGAATTCTCACACGCTGGGCGTCGTGAGTGGAGCAAAACAATAACCCGTCTTTTCCGATGTTATATATGATACGTAGTTACATAATTAAGTACCAAATATGTATTATAACACGAGATATCTGATAATAAAAATTATTGTTTTCATTATTTATGAATCAATTTCCCTTCTCTCATCAGATGAGACATCAAGTCACACGATCCGAGAATCACCCCTCATGGTTTCTAAACGTAGGCGTACAACTTCGTTAGAATATGAAGAAAGTTATCATGTATTTATGTCGAAGAAATCTATCCAAGCACATATTGAGAAAATTTGTTACTCGATAAGATGTTATATATAATATTATGTTATGCTAAGATTATAGAATAAAATATAGGGTAGAATAAGATAGAATAAGAATAAAATAGAATAAAATATTAGGTATATAAATGACGTTCAACGCTCTTTATTTTATTTTGAATTTACCACACATTAACTTCTGACACTACGTATAGTGTCAGAAGTTAATGTGTGGTATTGTTATTGTCTATGGTATTGTTATGAAAAACGAAGATATTGGAAAGTAATCAAAGACAAACGCCATTAAACTGAAACATTTGATATAATTACTGAAGAAATTTATACAATAATGGTTTTTAATATTGTTTGGCTTTTCAATTAAGATGTACATTTACGTTTTAAAGACGTGATGCGGTATGGTATTCTTAGTAAAATTATGCTCTTTTAAAGCAACACAATTTAACTTTCGTTTTGTTAATCCGTAAATTAATACATTTAAGAAAGTCTATATATATATATATATATATATAGACTGTATACAATCCTAAATCAATCAAATAACGTGTCCCATACTAGACAGGAGACAAACGACAGCAAATATTCTTTATCGAATAGTTTCATGTCGCTTGGCCGCACAAGTTAATAAAGTTAATAGAATGTTTGTATTGAAATTGAATCTTATTGTAATGTAATATAATTTTGTTGATAGCA
The DNA here is from genome assembly GCA_005406025.1 of Eumeta japonica. Lineage (NCBI taxonomy): Eukaryota > Metazoa > Arthropoda > Insecta > Lepidoptera > Psychidae > Eumeta > Eumeta japonica. The sequence goes on along the minus strand of BGZK01001664.1, from coordinate 15,342 downwards.
CTTTTGAAAGGCAAACGAACATGCCAGCCACCAGAGCGTAGGTGGTCATTGCCATCCAAGGACACACACTCAACCTCCTCCAAGGTTGCGAGTGGCCATGACATCACTGGCTTCTTAGTTACAAATAGGATATATGAAGAAAAGGCGAGCAGGATAATAGACGGGAAATAGACCACTGGAACTCTCAGTTACTGGACAAAATACAAAAGCTGTATCTGCCGCTTCACGTCTGTATTCTGTGAGAGAGCTCGAATCGACATATTTTCGAATTGCAGCAAAATCGACCACAGCATGGCTCTACCACATATAATATTAATAAATTTAAAATGGTATGGCAATGTAGATACCTAACATATTAATGAAAATGAAAGGTGAAAATCGAAATACCACAGTGTGAATATTTATTTAAAGAAATGCCATAATGGATATCAAGACTCGCCTACGACGTCCAAGCCCTTTTTTACATTAAGAGAACCTACGCGTCTAAAGCCGTGCGTACAAGGGACCGATTCTCGTGTGGTATTTTCAAAACGATACAATTATCATGCTATAAAATTTCTCACGAAATTGGATAACAATTATTGGCCATTACAGCAGTAATTTCAAATTTTTTTTTTAACTATGCTCTCTCTCGATATAAAAAAAACTATAACTTACTGACGTCTGTACTTTGAAAACATTTGTGAAAATTTATATGGAAGGTTTTTATAAATTACCATAGTCATAACAATCATTTTTAGTTTTTATTTGTACATTTGTTTGTTTGCACATCACGCAATAATTACTGCACGTAGTCGAATGCAATTTTCGCAGGTGTTCTTCAAGAAGTCCAATTTAAAAAACAAGTCATACGTGTACTTGATACACGGCCTAGAAACCACTATACACAAAGCTCTCTTCAACTGGAAACTGTAAATTATTTTTAGATTTTTTGGTTTGTATGGTTTTGAAACAGGTCATACCCTCTTATTAATATATCTCGAAAGAGTGAGACAAGAGCAGGACCCGGATCTACTCAATCACTCGATTTTTGTCGGTTCATTACGAACGTTGGTCGATTTTCGATACATGTTTCATAAGTTATTTAACATTTAACTATATCGATTGATCGATTTTTACCCAATGATTGATCAATCATTTCATTGATCGATTTCTAACCATTAGCGAAAGCATCAATTCAACGAAAATATCAATCAGTCGACGTTGTACGCCCAATATCTTTTGACGTAGATTGGATGAATGTGGTGACACTGATTAATTTTGGGTTTCATGCAATCATTGAACTTACATAGAAAATAACTTCGAATTGCATGATTTTCATAAATTTATTATCAACCGCGACTAACTAAAGGTATTTGTCACGAAATTGTAAACTTTCAATACGTGCGGAAACACAAACGTAATAAAGAGAAATTCTATCCATCATGACAAATTTATGAACTTAATTATACATTGTAATAGGTAGGCTTGGAGTAGATGACATGTGAGGCCTCCGTGTTTAGTCGCGCTAATTTGGGTTCGTGTGGTAGTTCAAATTTGTTTATCGAATATTGAAAGCCGAGTAGGCGAAATACACGCGAATAAGTAGTAGATAGTGAAACATATAAAAGAGTAGACGAGGGCGGATGACCAAGCGCACGAGTTTCGATAGTGATGGAAAAGTGGATTGTTATAAGTAATAGGATAAAAAGACCGCATTGAAATGCGTGAGGAGAGACATCGAAGAACCGATCAATAAATATTGGTCTTATACTAATCTCTTGTTTAAATAATTGAATTCCTGAACTTCATGAAAGACGCAGAAGGTCACCCCCTAAAGCTAAGCTCCGCAATATCGTAGCAATGCTAAACTGCCTGAGAAATGCCTGACGACCGTGGTATCGTTCCTCGTTATCGAGACACATTCATGCCCAGTTATCAGCAAGAAGGGAATCAAAACAAATCAATTAAATTCAAAACAGAAAATAATTTTCTCGGGGAAGTGAACACGCGCCCGCCCGCCAGGGGTCGCCGCCGAGCTACCGCCTCCCCCCCTTCACTCCCCTCGTCGCGGCGAGTCGCCGTGGTGACGTCACGGGCGACCAACGACTATTGTCCGAATACCGGGTACTTTTTAATTACTCGATTGCGGGAGGCGAAGATACGCGTTCGTGTGGATCTTGATTTGGTACCATCGTGTATTAAGCGTCGGTTGGCATTTACTCGATTAAAACTTTTTTAAGTGCTACATGAGACTGATTTTTTTTAAAATGCAAGTGATGTTTAGTAAGATCTATAATCTGTTTAAGCGATTTCCTCATTTTATTTTTTAATAGCATTTTCTAACAGCGAATTAGCTTACAAGCCACGTAGGTTGTCATCGCTGAACATTGACAATCACAACCCCGGGATGACTTTTGGGTAGAAATAGGACATCTGATGTAAAGGAGCGGAGTGATGGACGGAGTGTGAGCTACCGGAATTCACACTCACTGGATAGATATGTGCCGATCGTACCGATTTGACAAGTTTTTTCATCACCCCCTCACTGAAATATATCCCTCTACTTTGTTTTACACTAACTGTACCCGCTACTGCGCTCGTTTGGACTACATAGTTATTGCTATTTACATATATATATAAATAACGGAGAAATGTACCGTCCCCACAACCCCCGCCTTCGATCGCTGTCGATCGATGTTTAAACAAACAGTAACTGTTTTAAATAAACACTAACATGTTTATCGTGGGATATCCTTAGGAAATGGGCATATGCTATACGGTGGCTTTTGGTAGGTCTGTTTAAGATCTACAAGTACGTAGTACGTCTGTTTGATACATCTTACATCGGCATAAGACGTTTAAGCGCCAGAAATAAGTGTCTTTCTTCCGACTTGACCCTTACCGTTACTGCTTTCGTACGTCACTCTACATAAGAATATACATCATATAGTCTGACTAGATAAGAGAGCTATGGAAAAAAAAACATGTAAATCGGCTAAGTATTTAAGTAGACAGACAGTTTAAATCTTATAATAAGTACAGTTACAGATGAAAGTGCTTGAAGGTCCAGTTCTTCGCGCTAGTCTACTAGACTGAGGGCCGGTAGCGACTGTCAGCTTACGGAAGCGACTGATGACGTGCTGTCTGAGCACTCGGCGGGTGTTTCTTTATTTTGACTTCGTTTAAAAAAGTCATCTGTCAACTCGTTCGTGGTCAGAGTTCAAACCTGACACCTTCTGATACGAATGTATCGTTCTCAGTCACGTGTTCTGTTTTTATTTGATAAATATGTATATTAATTATTAGTAAGTAATAATGGAAATATATGTTACCTTCATACATTAAATGTCAATTAATAATCAATATTAATACATGAGATGTAAATACGGAAAAACGACGTTTCATTTTTAATTGATAAAATAAATAATTCCGTCACAACAATCTTTTTATTACAAGATCTCTAGACACGGCAATAGGACGTGGGCGGGCGGGCGGGCGGGCGGCGCCCGCTCAGTTTGCGGAACAAACCCTGATCGATCACAAACTTCACGCGTAATGGGCTTCACAATGGAAAATTGAAAAAAGTCGTTTGTCGTAAATCAATCGGCGTTCGCGAAGACAAACATTTATTATTGGCGAAGTTTGATTAAATCATTGCTTTCATAAATTTATCAAAATCGGGCCCGGCAAATGTTTACGGACGAAACGACTCGATCAACTTAATAAAATATTGTAAGGATTCGATTAACTTAATAAAACAACTTAACGCTGGCTTGCGACTAGAGATTGCTGTCGAACAATAGTTCTGAAATTTGTACATAATTTATGACAACTGTATCAGCTCTTTTAATCTTTAAAGTAGAGTTTTTTTATGCCTCATCTATGACTCCAAAATAAAAAAGTCGTAAAATATTTTGACCTTCGACCGTTGCTGCTAACACTTTGTGAGAGTCCGTTTAGTCAACATTGCAAGTAATTAATTTTCCTGTTTTTAAAAAGCTTATGTATGACTTACATAGATTTATTTATCGTAAAAAAGCCTAGGTTTGTAATGGTCGTTTAATGATTACTGCTAAACTAATGTTTAGTATATATATAAACTAATGTTTAGCAGTAATAATTAAGTACTCGATAAGTGGTGTCGCAGCAGTAGAAAAAAATTGGTTGTCTGTAAAATTGGTTTACGGACGATAATTTTACGTGATAACGTCATTAGAAAACATTGATAAAAAATTACATTATTTTATGAATTGAATTGAATTGTTATCAATGAATTATTTATATTTTGTATAATACAAAAAAAGAAGTTAATTGAAAATGACAATGTTTTCGATAAATTAACATTTATTTGCACTCCTTAATCCAAATACTTTTCTACTTAAATTATACGGTAAAGAGATAGATGCATTACAGGCCGAACGCTTAGACCGATTGTGCCTCTCTATCGCTTGTTCCGCGCTCTCGCTCGCACGCTCGGCCCAGACGGAACGCGACAATGAGTCATGCTTTTTCGTGCGTGCAGCCGGCGTTCATCGATTTATAAGACGTTATCGCGTCAAAAAAACAGCATGTGAAAACTAATTTAACTAGACCAAGGTAAACTTAAAATAAGAATAAAAGCTAATAAATATATCGTATATGTTGTTTATAATAAATAATAATCAAAATAAATGTATTAATACGTTGTGTATATATATAGTTATACGTAAAACAAAAATTAATGAAATTCAAGTGTTAAATACATTCTGTAACATATAATTGTAATTTGCCAAAATAGAACCACTTCTTAATTTATTTTAATAACATTTATCATCTTTGTATTGCTCTGTTGTAAAAAGGTTTCTCTCATATTGGTCCATCATCATATTAAATTATTTTTAATTGCAATATATCACACTGAAAACGTGCACTCGCAAGAAAAGAAATCTGCGGAACCCTCTCAAATCCGTGCCGAAAGCGCACTTTTATTGATTAGCGACTTCAACGTTCGGGGAAAAACAACTTTGTAGCTTACACATCCATCATTGCGTTATCTCTTCGACGGGGACCACTTATATATTTTTTTTAAACTGCTCAGCCTTCCAGCGCACAAACCTCGACCACGAATCAATAGATACAGAAAGTATATGCAGGAAAAGCATCGGGACTACTCGAATAAGGCCGCAGGAGATACGTAGAGCCTTTAAAATATTCAAGCGGCTGGAAACAAAACTTAGTACTTGCCTCGCTTCAACTTTCCCGACAAGCTGACGGTGTAGTTCTTACGACAAGCTCAGTTTATTTTTTAAGGTTCCGCACCTGTCCGGCCGTCCGTCGGTCTGCTCGTATGTCGGTCAGGAACCTTTTTCCTTAGGATCGGATAAAAATATTCTTCTAGACATTCGATATATTCTAAAAACTCAATCTTCTAAAACAATGTAAATAAAAGTTATGGTCGCTTTTTTAAAGCATTTCGATATTCGCAAACTCACTCATCAAAACCTATAGGGCACTTGCCGTTGACACAGACTCATAGCATTTGGCAAGAAGCAAGACTCGCAAAACAAATAAGGGGGAAAATCCAAAAGTCTTTGATTTAGAATTAAATAATATTATTTAACTTTAAATCGATTTACATGAATAAAAAAGATATTCTTTTTGCGTATACATAATGACGCTTGTTTTGCAATATAGTACAGAATATGATATAAATCAATGTATGGAAAACATTTTTTTTTTTAATTTTGTACTAAGAGAATTGAATATATTCAAAAAATTGTAAAATCAAAAGCAAATTTGTAATTTTTTTTAAAATAAAAACCTTGTATGTGCAAAACCCTTAAGAAGCGAACCCTACTCAAACTTGTCGGGTTTTATATTTTTTTATAGAATACTGTTTCAACGCGAAACAAACCGATTGTGTCCACAAAACTTACTCCTGGAAACTCAAAGAAATGCCCTTTTATCTCACCTCTTTGATGTTACAAGCTCTTTCGTATTAAAGGTCAATGAAAAGCCTTTTCATCTCTGTTATTTCTTTCAAAGAGACCGGAAAGTGTGAATTTAATTCTTCAATTGAAGGTTCTGTATCACGTATATGGAAAATACGTGATATGCGTGTACAGTTTGTATCTTTTTTCCGACTTGAGTTAACTCTACTTAAAAATATCTATAACGTGCATTACTGCGAAAATTCCTTTAGATGGCGCCAGGTATACTTTCTTGTTTATATATTGCAAAGTTTTAGTCAGGATTTGTGTCACCACAAGACACAATCTGTAAAAATTTGATTGGCTATCTCTTATGTTTCAACCGTAAGACAAAAGCCATGGGCTAAAGCTAATCCCTAATTGATGTACCTCTACGTACATAACGAGCATTATCTTTCTACTCACTCTCTACATAGGAAATAAAAATCACCCTGTCCTGTTTCTTTGTTGCCATTGAAACAATTATTGTATGTTTCAATAGACGCTTTCACTGTTTTACGTGCGGTTTGGCAATGCAAACATTGAATGGTCGCTTACATTCCCATCTCATTATAAAATAGATATGTATAACGTCATATATATATATATATATATATATATATATATATATGTGACGAGGACTGTTCCTCCACCACCTCCCTTCAAAAAAGGGTTGTGCCTTTTGATCCATTGCTTACCATATCATTACTTAATTGATATTGAATTCAATCTTTAAATGTTAAATTCGACTTCTGGAAAGTCTACAATTACTATTCTAAGCTAAGTTTTCAAGCTTCTTAAGGCGTTAATCAGTTTCCATGTTACCATCGCATCGTTGTCAGTGGTAACTTTAAGGAACAATTCTGTGAACTCAAAAAATTATGCTGTGGTAGGGCCTGCAGTCGGAGTGAGGCTTTGTAGGTTTAATGAAGAAATACAATTCGCTTATCACATATGGAAATGTTTCGATAAATAAAATCTTTATTTTGGATTTCGAGCATCGAAAAGTTCGTATTTTAAAAAATACTGAAATAATTTATCGTTCCTTTTTAATAATCCTTTAGGAGGATATCGGATTTTAATTCACAAAGCGCATTTTCCATTATAATAGCGGTATAACACAAAACTATAAAACGGGCTTTTGGCGAGTGAAGTACAAATAACACGAAACCACGCCATTAGATGCACAATTTTAAAAAAAGGCTTTTATGAGGTTTTATTCGTTTTTCAAAGGAACTCCAAGGGAGAAAAATGGGCGGTTCTGTATGCCATAGTAATTGCGCATTCGCCGTTTCACCCCCTTTTTTGGTTGAACTAATATTTAAAAAAAATGCTCATTACGTGCCGTTCTTGTATCCATTTTATAAGCTTTTAGCCTATGTGACGGCACTATCAATTACGATAAAGATCATCCAATCTCAATTTTCTTTACAAGACGTATTCCACATTGACGACTTCAGCGATATAAATCCATACACATACTCATGTAGCAGTTCCAAAATTCACTCACGACCCGTTCCTCGCGGTGAATCAAATCCGAAATGTCCCGCTCCAAAAGCGATCCCCCTGCAATTTAAGCGACTGGCCGTGCCGGAGCTTTTAAAGTTAGGAACTGTGGCACTTCCTAATATCGAATTAATTTAGCGGCAGGGAGCTGTCAGCGGATAATTGGAGTGCGACCAGAGCGCAGCCGACGGAGAGCGCTCGGCCGACCCACTGCACTCGCTGCACTCACTGCACTCACTGCACCCACTGCACTCGCCGCACTCGCTGCGCCCGTCTGTCACCGAAATGCAACAATTTGGCCATTCACTGTGCTAAATCAAATGAGTCGGTGATTTTTTTTCACATTAGTAGAATTCTATGACGAAAAATATTCAAACAGGTTTGAAGCTAAAAATAATGAAAAAAATATTGTTTGGACGCAATAGATATAGCAAAATGTGTAAGCTAACGTATTATATAAGCTAAATATATTAACGACCGTTAATATATCCAGCCGTATTATATATTAACGTATTACATATATATTAACGTTCGTTAATATATTATACGTCCGTTAATATATCCAGATCCGTTGGAGCCGACAACAAAATTAACAGACCCGTTTTTAAGATCGCCTTAAGGTATTAGATCAGTGGGGTGCGTTACAACCTTGGACCTCACCCCTGCGCGCACGCAGGATTCACGGATGAAAGAATTTAAAGGCACAATAGATGACCTTCTGACGTTATAACGCTGAGGGTAATTGTAACTGACTTTATTTAGAAATACGTAATCTATTTATGAAAGAAAAATTAATTTATGAGAATAAAAGTCACTAACGTGCTAACAGCATAAAGCCAATTTCTTTATTACTGTACAAATACAAAAAAAACTTTAAAAATGATTTCTCACCTAAATATACCCCAAGCTCAAGTAACGAAAGTGTTTTAATTAATTAATTTTTAATTGTAAGCGATTTCTTTCTATATTGATAAGTTATCACTAATTGAAAAAGATATTATATAAAGTAAATGGAATTAGTTTTTCTAACTTTTTGAAGAATCTAAACTGTTCTTTATATGAAAGAATTGATGCGACCATCGGTTTTAGTGTGACCACATAAAGGGTGGGTAATGTGTTTTAAGGGCAGACACAAAATGACCACCTTACGACTTTGTATAAACAGTTTCAACAATTTTCGCTGAGTTTCAGACTTCACCAGCAAGTCAATATGTGTAAGGGTACTAAACGATTTATTATTTGGTTTTGCTTAGAAACTTAAATATCAAAAATTTTAAACACTCTTATTATAAATAAATGAAATGTAACTATTTTTTTAAACGGAACGTATTGAGGAAACAAGAGCTTCGAGTTAATCCCGTAACGATAGATAATATAGAAAAAAATAATACATCGATTTTTTTTACATTTCATTGTTTGCTACTTCGAACTTCAAGTAAGCCCCAATGCAAAATCCGAACTTGCGTTAAGTTCAACTTAAAAAATAAATCGATTTTCTTGAAGGTCGTAAAACGAAGGTCATCGATGGAAATTAATGAGAAAGGTCATCAGTCTCCGTGTGCTCCTTAACGAGTTGAAGTCGCCCGGCAAGAAGCCGAGCCAAGGGGTTCACGGTCGAGCGGCGCGCTTCCTGCGGCGGCCGACACGCGCCGCTGCCTCATGTGGGAACCGCCGCAATTATTGGGACCAGTACGGGAACCTTCGGTGGGTACAGACACCTACACTGTATGGGTGTGTGCCTGCGACGTAGTCTAGACCTGGAAGGGTTAAAGGCTTAAACTTACAATACCGTCGGAGATTCGAAGGGGTTAAGAGGCTATGTATGCTTTTGAGATACGTGTTATTAATCTCGATCGAGTAAGCTTACAATTACTGTGAAAAGTTAAATCTATTTTCGATAACGCATAATGAAACGAAGTTGTTAACTAAGTTTGTGATGTCAATTGATTAGTACTACAAAGTAAATATTCCATAATAAATGGCATGAGCGATCTGTAGAGTATATTGTTAAAATAGTTCTCATTTGTCTGAAACTTAAAAATTTCGAGTCATTGAATAGGCAATAAAATACGTCATTACCTATTATTGACCAAAAAGGAAACACGAGTGTGAATTTCATCGAATTCGGTAGTAACATTTTAAATCGATCACAAGTTAAATAGACGCAGCGTATAAAAGTACAGGTAACTTATTATGAAATTTATTTCAAAAAATTTTTGTGTGCCAAATTAATAACCCATATCATGATTAAATAGAACATATTTGAATGTATATTCCCCGTTTTTTGGGTTTCATTATATTTTATATTTTACAGATATATACAGTAAATAATTACTGAAAGTGGTCGGAAAATTAAATACACGTTTGTATGTAATATAAGCACTAATTCCGATATATTAACTAAGCACAATTAATAACAGCGCCGAAAATGAGTCATATAGAAATATCTGAACAGAGCAAGGAAAGAGAAATTAAGTTAGTTTTTATGATACCGGTTAAAACCTAAGAAGAAAATTATGCCAAGCGCAATGATGAGGTCATGGAGCCCGAAGAATTTTATGGCATAAACGTGTGGCGATAAGTGAAACATGCTCCAAGAACCTAAATAACGGTCAGCGGACGTACGTAATCTATCGTCGACTAGCTTTTGGACTGTCCTCCTGGTTTCCAAACTTGCACGTTTGACCCTTATTCACATAGCCTCGCATCACTGTGAGCTAGCACCGTCAATACAGAACAAGATCGTATAAGACTGTATTGGGACTCTTACAAAAAAATATATAAAAATAGACAATATCGAGTATCGGATTATTTTCTGATGAAATAGAAGGAAGAAAATAAGCATCACCAGAAAAAACAATAACGAACGATATGAGAAAAGCGATGTGGAAACATGGAGACGTCTTTAATATGGCAGATAATGACGAAAGCGGCACGAATCGCTTTTGGCAATTTCGAGACCAGAAATGCCATACCAGCATAATGCTCCATTGACTAACATTCGGTGACATGTATAGAAGTTCTTATCATATATATGTGTGTGTCTCCGATATGTCGCCAGTTAACTGAACAGTGTTGAACGAGAAAGGGCATTTAGAATATTCACTTCTAAATGCTGTGACTTTGCAGTGAATCTAAAAAAGTGTGTTAAAAAAATCATTTGTAAGCATACAATTATATTTCGAGACGACCAAAATGTATATTTTCTGTTAACAAAAAACGTTTTACTCTTTTTGTTACGCGTGTAATATGTGCTTTTTGTGATATTTTTTTGTTTGTATTTTTTGTTTAGTTGGCAGTCCACGAAGGATGACATGCGGTTAGCGACCGCCTAATGTAATACGATAACCTAGTCATGGGAAGCCTTTTAAATTGTATAAGTTTTCATTTGAAAACTCGCGATGGGATGCCGTATCTGTATAAAAAAATGGCTAAGTGCGAGTCGTACTACCACACGAGCGGTTCTGTACCACCGTATACACTAAGGTCGGACAGAGTTTGACCCTCACCGAATTTGTGCAGGAACAAATTCGACGTGCACTCGCACTTGGCGGGTTTCATTTGTTGTTTTACTAAAAAGTATGCGTTATTATTAGACTATTTAAACGTTTGCATGTATTGCCATTATTCTAATCTACCAAACACACCGAAATAAAAATATGTATGAGAAACACTTTTAATTTTCAGTTTTATTTTATTTATTGTTATAGCGACCATAGTAATAAACAATTTGTGAAAATTTTAAATGTCTTACCTATTACTTATAAAAATTATTTAATATGGATATTCATATTTTTAAGAGGAAATTACATAAATAATAAATACACCATATACGTTGCACTTTTTTTTTTTATTTTATTCGCCTTAAAATATTTTTTGATATTTTAATTCATGGAATATGTATAATAATGACAAAACTAAATTTTAACAGGCATGATGATAGTAATCATGAATCACAAAATAATGTGTTTATCAACTCTAATACACTTTCTGCATTTTGAAATAAATATTTATTGTCATTTATAAAGGGGGATATTATTAATTTATTTAATAAAATAAAACTGCAAAATACAGACCTCCGCCGCGCTAAGTTGAACACCAATCAAATTGAACTACGTCACGCCTACGTACAATTTGTCGTTATCACATAAAATACGACACTCAAGGATCGCTACACTTATTAAATGGTTTAACCTGTATTCAAAGAGTATTTCGTGATTCCTATCGATCTATTGCTTAATTTTGTATTCCCAATAACAAATTAAGTCAAGGAAGAAGGATTTACCAAGGCAAACAGCTCTAATTTGCCTAGAGTTGATTTGTAATACTGGGGGAGTTCCAAGGATCGAACAAAGACTTCTGCTCATCAGAATTTAGAAATGTCACAACTACAATGTAAGTAAAATATTAATAATCCTTAAAACCAATCATTTAAAATTTGAAATCTATTTAAAAAAAACCACCGCTACATATGTTTAGTGTTAGAGGTTATGTTATTTAAATAATGTTTTTATTACATAACATATGCTTACCTATCGTTTTCGATAAATATTTACTAGTTCCACTTATGTTTGGCCATAAAATCCGATCTAGTGAAAATATCGACTTTATTTTTACGCTATTGTATTCGCCTTGTCTGCAGATACAAGATTATCCTTTTATAATATTAAATTACATACAAAAAACACACACACCATATAAAATGTACGATTTAAAGTAACAACTTACGTGAAAATGATCTTCGCAGAAATAAATAGGAGAATTTAGGTTTATAACTTTTGGATCTCGCTGTGAAAGATTAAGTCACTTATATGTTATTGTTTTATCGTGTGAAACGTAAACAACCAATTTATTAGGGGCTTTCATGACGTATTAACGCACTGAGGGACCGCACACCACTTATACACTTTCGAATTCACGTCTAAATAAAATATGTCTGAATTGTTGCTTTGACTCCCTAGTGTTTACAGTCCAGTTACGTAGGCGTGACGTCACAAGCAGACGTCATGACACCAGGTGCCGTTTTGGCGCTAACTTATAAATGTACATTTAAAATAGCATTTATTTCTAAGAAACCTTTGTTTATTGCAAAAAATAATATGTATATTTTGGAAATGGTAGATTCTTAAGAATACTATTAAACTGTTTTTCAAAATCGGTCAACATGCCTATTATTTTCGTTTGTTTATTAGATATAATAATTATTATATACACAAACAAACAGGAAAAAGTATAGGCAATGTGAATCGAAAAACATTCCATTCGTAAGATTCCAACTTCGTGTACTAGTCTATGTATTTTTCTAAATAAAAGCATTTGTTTCCTTTTCAGACCAATATTATGACAAAACCTATAGTCGTTTAATAAATAATTTCTGGACAACATGACATTGAACATACGCTTAGAAATAATCGACGCACACCTCTAACAAAAGCTAGTAACCGGGTCATCATGGAACACCGTTGGTTGCAATGTGACATAACCTTCGATGCTATTTATTTCAGATATATCGGATTCGATAATCATATTTTATTTCGCAAATCAGTATAAGAGAACGGCAGATTGTGCCATTTCGCGAAAAGATGTATGATAATATCTACTCGGTATAAAATTCCCAAATTGTTTGCATAATAGAGGGTATATTCAGAAAAAAAAACAAACCCGAATACATTTGAGCGGGAAAATCTCTACACCCAAAAATTACACAGTTTGTTACACAGTTACCTTCGGAAAGGCACAGCGACGGCGCGACAGCAGTGTGCCCTAGGAATAGTCCCATTTCAGGGCCCGGAGATAAGCCCATACGGGCCGCCGCGAGCGCGCGTCTTTGCTTGACTTTCCCGGCTATCGTCGTATCAGATAACAATTTTGTAACTCCCAGAACTGTAGGGCTGTGGTTGCTCGGTTTCGATGAGACTCGGTTTTTATGTGTGTATACGGTTATTAAAGGGCGCGTGCGCAACTTGAGCGTAGGCGATCGCCGCTGCCCATGTACAACCGAGACCCCGAGGGAGTCACCGGCGCGTTGACGTCGCATGAAGAGAATAGTGCAATAGTAATAAGAGCAGAAAAATGTGTGCGAGAAATTGCGAATGGAGCTTACATGTCTCGTTACGACTGCCAATCACGTCTCCAAACGTACGGGGATTGCAATCGACCGATCTATCGGTACCGACGACTGCGTCTGAAGCTTGAACCAAAAAGTCTACGCGGTTTCTTTTGGTGTAATTTTAAAAACTTAAATAGTACGAAATCATAATCAATTCATCGTTTAATACAGAAGCGGTTGAATTACTTACCAACTTGACAGACAGAAACGAGCAGTTGATTGTCGATTAGCATGGCGTTAAACACCGGTTATAACAACCATGTTTGAATGAAAACAACAATTTAAGAAACGGAACAGTGCAAACTTTTTGTAAATTAAATTTGTACTGTACTCCGTTCTAGTATAGTAAACATTCTTACAAAATTAGAAATATTCAAGAGTTGGAGTAAAATTTAGATTTGTAGGGCGAAATATTTTTTTTAATCAAATGTTTATTAAAACGATATGAATTTCTGCCTGTTACACGTCATGGTGCCGCGCGTTACAAAAATTTAAGCCGACGTCCTAGAATTTTTCAAATTGCAACAAGGATTTTCAATCTAAACGCGAGCATCTTTAAAGTTAAAATTGCTTGATAAGGTATTTTGGTTCATATTTTCCAAAATTACTACTTTACAGTTAAGGAATAAGGTCGAATTACGTAGGTGAGTGGGCGAAGATGAGATTCAGATAGAATTACGCGGTCAAATGCAGCCTTTAATATCGTTATATTATATTTTCCCACGGATTCCCGTGTCGGAACGTCGTGTTGGCCGACGGCGAGACCTCGGGTCGTGTTCATTCAATCCGTGACGTCACACGCGCGCCACGAGCGCAACAGCCTCCGACGGAGAGGCGCAGCCTTTTTACGGTTCCGTAGCCGAAAAAAAAAGGTGCTCTTACAGCTTAATCCTGTCCGTCAGTCCGTCCGTATATCGCGGTCTTACAACGCTGTAATTTTTTTATAGATATTTATGTAATTGTAAGACGGATGTTTTGTGTAAAATGCCAGAAATTACGTTTTAAAAAAACTAGCTTCTGTCCAAGGCTCCGCCCGCTTAGCCATATAATTTCTTTATTATAATCCTGCGCACCCCTCTTTTATAATCGCGATATCGCATTAATTATGATATGGAAAATATTATATCCGTGTGTTTCAAATAAATTTGTCATGTCATTTATTAGTAATTAAGTAAGAAACACAATCAGTAAGTACCACGCTTGTTATGATAGTAGTATATAGTAGAGACAGAAGATGAAGTGTGAAAGCCTTACAATAAGCATGGTCTACAAAATAAGATGACTTTTATATGTTCTGGGTATAGGAAGTCTTGTAGATCCATGCATACAAAAAATAAATAGTATGTAATAATATATATGTATGTATGTATACGTATATGACATGACATATATATTTGTTCGTCAGCTTCAAATCTCGTTAATTTGCTCTTTAAATAACCTTTCTAATTCTTGGACAACAGAATAATGGTATTCTGTGTTTGTTGTATCAGTTTTCCTTCGCTCTATCACTGAGATGTACCACGATAGTCTTATTTTTAATCGAAGGCTGTGAAACGCTGGCCCTGGACGCTGGTGCAGTGCTCCTCGACAGCTGCTGATCACTGCTATCACTGACATTACCGCAAAGTCTGGAACCTGTTCAACGCGTTCTTCGAAGCGCATACCCAATGTTTTGAAGTGATCCGCCCGAACTGAACCCGGGTACGTTTGGGTTCGAAGGCGACGACCTCAAAAAACCACTAAACTGCCACCTCTCCTTTCTATTTATATTTTTATAGGGTATAAATACTTAAAAGC